>KQ986753.1:156746-176944 GCA_001598015.1 Dorcoceras hygrometricum
TGCATCTCATGACTTTAGATACTGCATGTTTTTGAGTTGATGTTTATTTAGAGCTCTTCGTACTGAGGCTTGACCTCGTATTTGTTTTCCTGCTTTGTGTTGTTTGGGTCTGTGTTACCCATTTGCAGGATCTTAAGGTAACCAAGATGGACAGAGTGGAGGTTCAGCTGGTCGATCCCCGTTCCCTTGAGTCCCAGTTATATATTTATGTATTGAACCGGGGGATGCCCCGTGTTACTATGTATTGGGGATCTGTATTTGAATTGATATCATCGGAGTGGTGACCGACTGACTTGTCGTGTCTGAAGACCACGAGCTGTGATGGGCTGACGGGTCCTGAAGATCACGGACCGATGATTTCCATCGGCTGACTTGCTGTGCGTGGTATAGAGGATGATTGCCAGTTGACTTGTTGGTCTAGCTATCCGATCTTTGATAGCCCTCATGCATTCATAGCATTGATTTATAGCATGTTGCATGTTTAGCTGTTTAGATAGCTCTTCGTACTGAGGCTTGACCTCGTATTTATTTTCCTGCTTTTGTGTTGTTTGGGTCTGCGTTACCCATTTGCAGGATCTTCAGGTAACCAAGTTGGACAGAGTGGAGGTTCAGCTGGTCGATCCCCGCTTCCATGAGTCCCAGTTATTTTATTTATGTATCGAACCCGGGGGGTGCCCCGTGTCTTATGTATTTTGGGGATCTGTATTTGAATTGATAATTGTGTTACCTGTCTTTTATGAGTCTGAGTCAACTCATATTTTGATTATGAATATTTTGAATGTATGATTTTAAGTTCAGGCCTAAATTATTTCGAAAATTTTTAAGCCCGATTTTTACGCTTCCGTGATTATGTGCTTAATTGTGCTATTATATTGAGTAATTAGCATGGGTCCTGACAGCAGGCGCCAGATGATACGGGGCACGGGAAATCGAAGCTGTGCCAGGCACCAGCTTTATGCTGAAGTCAATCTCCCGCCTCGGAGGAAAACCAGGAATCTCCTCCGGAAACACGTCGAGAAAATGCCGCACCACAGGAACGTCACTAAGCTGAACACTAGAAGAAGAAGATGCATCCAAAGCATAGATCAAGAAGCCTGCATTCCCTAAGGACAACAAGCTGAACATCTCCATCGCCGAGACCAACGGGATCTTCGATCGAGAATCCTGGCCGTAGAAGTCCAACTTCTTGCCAGACATAGGCCTAAAGCGCACAATCCCATGGAGACAGTCCACAGAGGCCCTATAGTTGGACAGCACATCCATCCCAACTATGCAATCGAAATCCCACAACATCAAACGGATCAAACTCGCCACCAACACATGCTCACCAAACCGCAACACGCCATCTAACAAAACCTCCTAGGAGAACAAGCTCACACCGCCAGGGGTAGAAACAGAAACAGCATCGCGCAAAGAAATGGTACACAGACCATTCTCAACAAAAAACGAATCAGAAATGAATGAATGCGATGCACCGGTGTCAAACAACACACGCGCAGGAAAGTCAAAAACAAGGCAAGTACCTGCAATCACCCGACTCTGCGTCTCCTCGGCCTTCTCCCTAGTGATTGCATTGACCTGAGCATGTTGAGGTCCAGAATAAAACTGCTGAGACGACTGTCCGAACCGCGACGGACCAGGCTGCTGAAACGGCCTAAACCGAGTCTCACCCAACCAGGGGCTGCTGAAACTGAGGGGAACGACCCCTAGACTATCCTCCACGACCCTGAGGCGGGGCCGCGGTTTGATGCGATCCAGCTGACGGACACTAGCAAAATGCTCATATTGACCACAAAGATTGCAGGAGCCCTGCACACCGACACACTGGGTAGAAGGATGCCTGCCACCACAATAACCACATAACTCAGCCCGAGAACCACTGCTACTCGAGCTACCTGAACCAGAAGAGCCCGAACCAGACTTCTTCTTGAACTGTTGACCGTGGGGTCGGAACCTCTGACGGCCAGATTGCTGTGCCACCTACGGCTGCTGCTGCTGCTGGGGCTGATGGGCTGACTGGGACTGCTCCAGATGATCGAACTCCCGCTCCCGGGCGTTCACATAAGACTCAGGTACATACTCCTACCGGAAGGTCTCGCAAAAACTGCCCCAAGAGATCCCAACACCGGTCTCCAACAAGGTACTCGAAGCACCTCGCCACCAGCGCTCTGCCGCCTACCTAAGAAAGAGGGTCACCAAACTCAGCCGAAGATCATCATCGTACTACACCCGATCGAAAAGGACAATAATGTTCCGGAGCCACGAGTCTGCATCCTCACTGGACTCGTCACCATTAAATATCGGAGGGTTCATCCGCTGAAATCGTGCTATAACAACATCCATCCTCTCCACCGAAGGCGGTATATCATCAACTTCCTCCTCCTCAACATGCCTACTACGACTACGAGAAGGAATGCTACGCTGATCCTCGTTATATCCTGCCGATTCCTCAAACTGCCCCCTACCTCTACCACGATTTCTAGGTGGCATCTACGAGTACACTCAACAGGATAAGCAACACAAAATAGATACAGCATAGATAGTACATAACACAGATATGTAGCACGTAATCACATAGATCAAGCACATGCAACACACGACACTGTGCCTAGACTCAAGTGTGATCAAAGAAATTGAGCTTATCCCAGCTTAAGCTCTGATACCAAAAATGTCAGGCCTCGTGCTCACATCAGAGATGAAACATACAAACACATGCGGAAGCTACTAAAAAGCGGGTAAAATTTTTGCTTTTGGCCTGAAGGTTTAAAACAATATAATTTAAAATAGCGTGATACTCAAAATAGATATCCCAGTTTACAAACAAAACCAACAAAGGCTACCAGCCAAGATAAAACAGTATAGCATCAACACAAGTATCAGACTCCAGCAACAATATACAACAACTAATCACAGGGCACACCCTGGCTAATAATACTGATACATATATATCTGCTATACGCTACTGGGATACTCTAACCACCTCCTGGGGAACCTCCGGCTGGATTAAACCCACGACCAGCTGTGAAACCTAGGTTCCCTGAAAACAATACAAGCAAGGAAAAACAACCAAGCCCCAGAGGGACATGGGGTCAAACCCCACTATGGAGAGCAACTGAAACAGCTAAAGGAAATGCATAAAAATGCAGATGCTATGCATGAGACACCGGATAACAGCTGAAGGCTACAACCAACAAGGGAGCCAAGGAACTCAAACATAGCTCCACGAGATCTGCAACGAATCAGTGGCCACGGGGTGTGTTCAAAGTGTGGTAATCAGCCACTCGCCTTGACACTACACCCGAATACCAGATGCATCAAACAACTCAACCTGCCGTTGCCTCGCCCATGAACTGTGGTAGTTAACCACTCGGCGCATGGTGGCTAGCAGATTCCAGCAGGGAGATGAGAGTGCGGTATTTCCGCTCGCCCTCGCATCCTGGTAAGAAACAACAGCAATATACAAGATACGAAGCTGCAAGATACAATACACGAGGGATCTGAAACAATTCGTGAACAATGCGTGTATGCACATCCATAAAACAGCTAGCATAAACACAATGCTCAGCAAGAAACACACAGCCACGTTCACCAAAAAATCCCAGCATCCTCACATTAAATCTCACGTCAATTCCAAGCTACATCAAGCTCAAATACGTACCTTATACTCTCTGTGCAACAATTATTACAAGCAAATGTTGGATTGCAAACTGTCGAAGCACACAGGGCATAAATCCCAGGGACGCTAATACACAGAAAGCACTCTGGTAGTTACACACACTCAACCAGCTATCATCCTACACAACAACTCAACAGGAAGCTCAATTCTAGGCTACGAACAAGATCTCATCGAATTAACGAAGTTCTACCTGAACTAAGAAATGCACGAGCTAAACCAGCAACTTCGTGATTCTGATCCAACCAACAACAACCTCCAAAAATGGTATTGGATGAAGGAGCTTTTCGAGAGGAGTCCAACGCTACCTCGAACGTGAAAAATGATGACCGGAAACAACGGGAATTCGCCGGAGAAACTCACGGTGAACAGTACTAGGGTTTGAGAAACTGAGGTCGACAATCGAGAGAATATTTCGCTAAGTATGGGATCTGGTGCTTGAAATCAAAGACCAAGTCTTCCTTAAATACATGCATAAAAGCTGGTTAAGAAGTCCACCGACAAAACCAGACGACGCATAACCCAACGACTGGTCACTGCTTCGAAAGCCAACGACTGGTCCTCAAATCCAAAAGCTGGATTGTATAACACCCAAAAGCTGGTACCAGACATTGCATCAAAACACTGCGTTACAACTTACGTAAACAACGTCGCACAACCTACGTCAGCCAGACACAAGCTCTCTCGCAAAATAACCAGACGCAAGCTACAGTAGAGTTGACCATCGTTGACATTTGCTCTCAGCTGGACAACCAGACGACACACATGCGAACAAATCTCTCGCAGCTGGTACCAGAAGCAACACCCCAAAACGGCGTCGTATCCAACTTATCAAAACGCTATCGTTTTTCCCTCAACAAACAAGATAAAGCAGCAGCTGGATAAAAACACGCTACCAGACTTCACTAAAACACAATGCATCCAGATTTCATAAAAACGACGGCGTATCGAAATCTCGCGCTACCAATTAAACGTTGCGACTGGATTTCACCATCGACTAGCTTACACAACAAAACCAGCTTTCACCACAAAATACCAAAAATACGAAAACTTCCGGAATTGCTTAAGATGTGAAATATGACCCGAAAATACCAACCAAACTTCCCAAATAGAGATCTGAACCACCAGAAATAACTAAAATCCAATTAATCCAACAATTAATCTTAGTTAACTTTTCATGTCTCACAGCTGTATGGTCATAAGTGTAGATCACCGATCTGCTGGGAAGAGATTGGTGAGAAGCAGTTGTCTACTCCTGAGTTTGTGCAGCAGATGAAAGATCAGTTTGAGTTGATTCAGAGTAGGATGAAAGCTGCTCAATATCGACATGCTAGATATGCTAATAAGAGACGCCGACCTTTGGAGTTCGAAGTAGGTGATCGAGTGTTTCTCAAAGTTTCTCCTTTCAAGATTGTGATGAGATTCAGACTGAAAGGTAAATTGGCTCCTATATTCGTTGGTCCTTTTGAGATTGTTGAGAGGATTGGACAGTTGGCTTATAGATTGAGGCTGCCTGATGAGTTAGTAGTGGTGCATGATGTGTTTCATGTGTCAATGTTAAGGAAATATGAGCCATATCCACCCCATGTGTTGAGGACTGATGAAGTAGAGCTGGATTCTACCTTGAGCTATGTTGAATATCCAGTGCAGATTTTGGAAAGGAAGGAGAATCAGTTGAGGAATAAAGTTATTCCGTTGGTGATGGTCTAATGGAGCAAGCATGGTCGTGAGGAAGCAACTTGGGAGGTTGAAGAGAAGATGAGACAGGAGTGGCCTCATCTGTTTGAGCTTTGACAGTGGAGTTGTGCTGGTGAGTTCTAGTGTTTTGTTGATTTTTGCCCCGTGTTTGCCTTTGATTTCGAGGAAGAAATCTCTTAAGATGGGGAGAATGTGAGGACTAGCATTTGCTAAGTACGATTAATTGGCTAATTAGATTTGGTTTGGAATTATTTAATTGAGTTTCTGAGAATCGGGTTTTCAGATTTGAGGATTTGGTGATTTTTAGAATTTCTGTTTTTAGCGAAATCTGGATGCTCAGATGTGCCCTTGTGTGTTTGCGTGAGTTGTTGCAAGCAGGGAGCAAAGCGCTGTCGTTTTGAGCACTGATCAGATGTGCGTTGCGGGAGGTAATGCGACGTCGTATTGTGTTTTCAGTAGTAGCGTGACCAGATGTCAACGTTAGTCAACTCAGCAGTGAGAGTGTAGCGGGCATGAACAGCTGTGAGCTTTTGCGCAAGGAAGTCAGAAATGGCTAATGGTTTCTAATTGTTCAAATGTCAACAATGGTCAACGGTGCTGATTGATGAATTCAGCAACGACCAAGATCTGAGGAGCGCCAGCGGGATTTGATGCTACGTCGTTTTGATAAGTTAACGCGACGTCGTTTGCTGTTGCGTTAGTGGAGCGTAGCAAGATCTGATTTACCACAGCTGAGCCAGCTGTGATTTAGCGCTCAATTCAGTTGCGAGAGACTTCTGCCTTAGAATGAAAGTTGTTTTGTACCAAGATCTGAGTTGTTGAGAGATCTGAATTAGTCGATGATGACTTCTTTTGTAGCTTTGACTGGGGATTTAAATGCAAGTGCTGATCAACACTTAGAGCATTTTAAAATCTTAGATTTCCTATCTTCTTCCTCGATAATCCTCGATAACTATTGTTCATTCGAACCCTATTTCCGTCGATTGCCATCGTTTCTCGCCGCCGTTTGGAGTAAGATTGGTAGCTCTGAGCTCGTCTTCTCTAGGGCTTTCGATTAGTACCAATTTTGAGACTGGAGTCGCCGGATTTGAGGAACGTGAAGTTGCTGTAGTGCTGGAGAGTCTTCGTGATTGTGGACCAGTAGTTCTTCTGTTCTTCGACAGCTTTGAGTAAGCGATTCTTTCCCTCTTTAAGCTTCATATGAGAGCTGAGTAGTGCTCTGTAGGAGCTAGGTAGCCGAGTTAAGCTACCGGACTTTAAAATTTAAGATGTTGAGCTCAGATTTGAGCTAATTGCTAGATACTTTGACAGACTTGAGCTTGTAGTAGCTTCTGTTGAGTTGCCGTGGAGCTGCTTGGGCAGTAGACTTGAGTTGGTTGCTGTGCCTTCTGTTGTGTAAGATCTGTTGAGGTTTGAGGTACGAATTGAGCTATGTATTAAGCAGTTTTCGATATCAGCTTTGGGAATATTCCTATTGTGTGTTAACTGTTGTGTTCTACATTGATTGCTGAATTATCTGCTTTTGTGCTCATTGCTGTTTGTGTGTGTGATGTATGCATCGATTAAGCATGAGTCTGCTGTGCATTCATACATGCATATTGAGCCTGATTCTATTGAAAGCTGAATCCCTTTACACGTTGTGATCGGCCGGCTGAGTCGTCGCGCCTGAAAGGTCCAACGTTGATTTGATGTGGTGGCAAGCTGAGTCGTTGCGCCTGAATACCACACTGCCTTGTGATGGTCGGCTGAGTCATCGTACCTGAAGATCACAAGATGATGATGATTGATAAGATTGCACAGCTGAGTCGTTGTGCTATTATGTTTGCCTACTGATGATTCTTGATACCCTTTTCATGCATTGCACGATAGTTATATTGCATTGTCTGATACGATTTATGATTTTATTGTGCTTTTCGTACTGAGATTTGACGTCGTATTTCTTTTTCCTGCTTTGTGTTTTTGGGACTGTGTTGCCCATTGCAGGAGCAATAGGTAATCCAGCTGGGCATAGTGGAGCGCTTCAGCTAGTAGATCCCCGTTTGGTTGAGTCCCAGTATATTTATACTTATATGGAGCCAGGGGATGTCCTGTGCCTTTGTGTATTTGGGGGATCTGTAGTTTGAGACTTGTTTTGATTACCTGCTGTGTTGTTGTTGAGTTTTGAATTAAACTCTATTTTAAGTATGATGTATTTTGAAATGATATTTTATCAGGCCCTTATTCGAAAATTTTTAGCCCGTATTTTGATGATGATTCCGCATAATTGTGATTAATTGTTGTATTAGCGCACGTGGCCTGACATGACCTCACAGTTCAGCCCAGCTCAAGGTAAGAACAACTAAGGTTCGAAAATAGCACTAATAGCCTCGGTTACCAAAAACAAAGCTCAACTCGGTCTGAAATCACGAAACATAGCTCACGTAGCTTATCTTCGATTTCCTCAGTACGACCACCTCACGACTCCAAACTGGTGTAGAAATGTCGAGCTTCAAAAGAGGTTTCCAACCAAGGAAACCTCACTCAAAACTGACCGACCAATCTCCGACGATTTGAAAAATACTAGGTCGATTGAACAGTGACCACGAGTGTGACGCCCGAACCCACGGGGTCACGAATTTGGGGTGAAGTAAAATTTTAAAATAAAAAGAAGGGTTGAATGGCAGATTTTTATAAGCTGTATTTCTTATAACTTAGAAAAATTACGAACACAAACACAAATCTGACATACACACATTCGGCGCCTAGTACTGAAAATTTTCGGAAAAAACAGATTTCATATATGTACTGCGAATGCGATATTACAACATCTAAAATTCTATATGAATTTACTACTGTTGCAATAGATCTAATACAGATGTCTAAGATAAAAGACACAACATCTAAGACACGGGAAACGTTGTCCATAGATAAACACTTCACCACCCAGCTGTCTCAGCTTCCACCTTCCGCTTGTCCCTTAATTGTCTCACCTGCACCGTTTTAAAATCTAATGAGACTAGGGGCTCAGAAAGTAAATATGAGTAATAACAAAGTCATATATGCAGGCAGACATCTGAACATTTACATAACTGAGTTTAAAGGAACTTCATTTAAACATAAACATTCTTTCGTAAACTTTCTTAAAACTTTCTTTCATAGCTTGGATGCGGGGACAATAACCCAGATCCCTTCATTTAATTTCTTGCACTTTCTGATTTATGGCTTAGAAGCTCTCTTTAGGTCCGTTGTGCACTTGATCAAATGACTTCTGATATCAGTTCTAGCATATAGCTCATTGTGAAGGGGAAATCGACATCTGGACAACTGCTCACCCTTCCTTTATGACCTTCTGTTATCTATGCCATAAATCCTTAAAAATAAACTTTTATTCCTTTAAACTCTTATCTTTTGAAATCTTACTTTGAAAATCACCAGGGTTCACTTCTTTTAAAACTCGCTTCTCATTTTAAAACTTATTGAGTATCAGATTTGACTACTGGAAATTGATCGCTGAAATGAGAACAGATTTCTCTAAGGGAAACTGTACTGGAAAGCAAAACATATTTCTATTGTGAAAACAGATTCCTCATTAGAAGCGTAACGCTAACGTTGAAACAGATATGTCAAAAGGACCGTAGTTAGCGTAGAAAACGGATCTGACTATGGAAATTCATCGCTAACAATGGAACATATTTGACTATGAAATTATAGTGCTAGCGGGACACAGATGTCACCACAGAAATAGTGCTTAGAAAAGAAACGGATGTGACTTGGTCAACTCAGATGTCAATGCAACTAGGTTGGTCAACTCAGATGTCAATGGATAATCATAATCGATTCAGCGGTGAAGTGATTAATAGTGTGAAATCTGACCAAACTCAGATGTGTAACGAAAACATGAATCTGAAATAAAAACTTCAGATTTTAATACCAAATTTAGTTGCTAACATAGGAAACAAAGTCTGAATAAGAACTTGGTGCTGCAACATCACAAACGACATCTACGATACCAGTTCTGCCTATCAAACCAGACATAATTTCTGATTCAACTAGCATCTCCGATTACATAGAGTCAAGTTCAGATGTTACCAATCACAAGAAAGAAGAAAATTCATGAACATACGTGACTCAAACCTGACTCCTCAGTTGTCAGGCCCCGTGCTAATTACTCAAGATAATAGCACAATTAAGCACATGATCACGGAAGCGAAAAATCGGGCTTAAAAATTTTCGAAATAATTTAGGCCTGAACTTAAAATCATATATTCAAAATATTCATAATCAAAATATGAGTTGACTCTGACTCATATAAAATAGGTAACACAAATTATCAATCCGAATACAGATCCCCAAAAATACATAAGACACGGGGCATCCCCCGGGTTCGATACATAAATAAAATAACTGGGACTCATGGGAATGGGGATCGACTAGCTGAACCTCCACTCTGTCCAGATTGGTTACCTGAAGATCCTGCAAATGGGTAACGCCTACCCAAACAACACTAAAGAAGGAAAAAAACACGAGGTCAAGCCTCAGTACGAAGAGCTATCTAAACAGCTAAACATGCAACATGCTATAATCAATGCTATGAATGCATGAGGGCTATCAAAGATCGGATAGCTAGACCAGCAAGTCAACTGGCAATAATAACAATCGAGCCCCTATACAATGCACAGCAAGTCAGCCGATGGAAATCATCGGTTCGTGATCTTCAGGGTCCGTCAACCCATCACAGCTCGGTGGTAGACACTCGAATCCGGTCGTCACCACTCCGATGATAGCGTTGGACTTTTCAGGCACGACAACTCAGTCGGCCAGTCACAACGTGGCTCTAATCTCGGGTCATCAATCAATCTGTCAGGCTCAATATGTATGCATGTATGCCAATCAATCATCAATGCACAATGCATACAATAATCCATACGTGAAACAGAATGTACAATTCAACAAACTGTAACACGTAAAATCATATAATCACATCAGCAGGTTCACAACATCAATCATAGTCATGTTCATGCTCTAAGCTGCTAATTCGGCTCAATTCGTACCTTCAACAGTTGATTCTACCTCAACAGATTAGGAATAGGGCACAGCAATCACCACCCTTGGCAACAGACTTCTCTGGAACTCAAATATGTACAAGGCATCTCATTCTTAGTTCATATCTAACTCAGATCTGAAATTCAATGTATATAATTTCCTACGGTCAAGAACTCGGATCCAGTTCTACTTCTAAACAAAGCACTAGTAATCGCTACTAAGCTTAGATCAGTAGGAAATCCTTACCCAAAAGTCGAAACCTGCTGAAGAACTATCGGTTCCACTGGACAGAGAATTCGAGCAACTTCGCGATCCTCTCCAAGGTCGTTCTACAGCCTCAACTGGGTATCAATCTAAAGAGCAAGTCTCAGGAATTCCAGCGCCACCAAAATCACTCAAATCATCAGAGGAGAACGGCGGAAATCTAAGGAAGATATGTTCGGGTGAACAGTAGCTCAACGAGGGTTTGGATAAGAAGATAAGAAATATCAGGTTCGAAATATTTCTAAGTGTCGATCAACACTTCTATATATAATCCTCAAATCCAACTGCTAATCACAAAAATAATCAGTCGTCGTGAACAGTAGAAATCTGCTAACAAAACCAGTCGTTGCCCACAACAAAACCAGGTGCAACAAAGAGTCGATGCATTCTCAAAAGAACATAAAAACGACACCGTTCCAATTAACTCAAACGACGTCGCAGAGCTTCACCAGCTGACAACATATATCTCTCTTGAAGCAACCAAAAGCTGGTAACAGATCCCTACAAAAACCCATCAGTCGACTGGTTACGCAAAACAAGCCAAACGACGACACGTCAACTAATCCAAACGACGCCGTAACAATTACGTAAGCATTTGTGCCAGCAGCTGGTCACCCAGTCGCAACGCATTCCTCAAAACAAACCTCTTGCGGCTGGTACCAGTCGCAACACTCAAAACGCAGTGTTTCGACTTATTAAAATGACGTCTCTCTACCTCTGCGACTGGTTCTTCAAACCATCAGCTGGTCGCTCCTTTACTCACGCATCTGCTGGTCCAGTAGTCAACACTCAAAAATGTTGACCAACACGTGTCGCTCTCTCGCTAACTCTCGCGCTAAATGCAACGTCTGCCAGCAGCAACCTCTACAATCGAAACGACGACGTACGTCTCACACGCTACAGTAACTATCTAAATCAAATTTCACCAGCTGCAAGCTACAGTACCGTTGACCCGCGTTGACTACCAAAATTTGCTACGGCTGATTCAAAACTTCGAGAATTTCGACAACTCTAAATCCTGTGACTAATCCTACAAGAATCTGATTAATCACTATTCAAATTTCTCAATCCTCACATCAGTACTTTTAAACATCCTCAATCTTTCTTAAAACATTCTGGAAAACTTTGGAAGCAGAAACATAACTTTGAACCCAATCTTTCTTTTCTTTATCATTCGTAAATCTTCTTAAACGTAAACTTGAACATAAATTTAAACATACAGGCAAGCAGATCCATAAAATAAAGAAAAATCAATATATGCTTCAAATGGTGTAGCAAAGGATCAGCTTTTACTTGCCTTTGAACTGAGCTTTACAACGGCAGTTGATTCTTGCAGAGTTCCTCCTACTCAAGCAATCACAACGAGCTTCTTTGGAAATGACAAAAGAGTTTTCTTTTTGTAAGTGAAAATGAACCTTTCCTTCGAAGCAAGTATTTGTATGGGAGGGATTAGTGGCAGGTGAGGTGTATCATCAAGCATGACACACCTTACCTAAAGTTATGAATTTTAGTAAAATTTCCCTCTCAATATTTTAGTTTTCAAATCTACCAAATAATTCTTAAAAGAAACCATTTTGTTCTCCTTAAAATTATTTTCAACAGATTTCTAAAATCTGCTCGTGTATTGCGCTTCGAGTGACTTCTGCTGGAACTTGCTGCGTCGTACCTCATTCCTGAAATCAGTAAAATTAGCTTTCATAAAATAGCTTATGCTAACATTTAAATTGTCATTTTGACCCTTGAAATAAATAAGATTCATATATATGGTCCTATGGATTTTGGGGCGTTACAACTCTACCCTCCTTATTGAAATTTGGTCCTCAAAATTTACTTACCAAACAGATATGGGTAAAGGTTAAGCATATCAGCTTCTGTCTCCCACGTAGCTTCTCGCTCAGACTGGTTAGACCATTGTATCTTAACCATAGGAAACCATAGGAATACTACGGTTTCTTAGCTTTCTAACTTCTCGAAGAAGAATCCTCTCTGCTCTCTCTTCGTAACTTAAATCTGGTGCTAAATTGATTGGCTCATGGCTTAGCACATGCGAAAGGTTAGGAATATACTCCCTCAGAGCTGAAACATGACAAATGCTATGCACTGCTGACAACTGCGGGGGCAGTGCTAAACGATAATAGGAATACTACGGTTTCTTAGCTTTCTAACTTCTCGAAGAAGAATCCTCTCTGCTCTCTCTTCGTAACTTAAATCTGGTGCTAAATTGATTGGCTCATGGCTTAGCACATGCGAAAGGTTAGGAATATACTCCCTCAGAGCTGAAACATGACAAATGCTATGCACTGCTGACAACTGCGGGGGCAGTGCTAAACGATAAGCTAGCGTTCCTATTCTTTCTAAAATCTCATATGGTCCAATATACCTTGGACTCAGCTTTCCCTTCTTCCCAAAACGCATTACTCCTTTCATTGGAGCAATTCTCAGAAATACATGATCGCCAATTTAAAAACTCAGATCTCTTCTCCTAATATCTGCGTAACTTTTCTGCCGGCTTTGAGCAGCTTTCATTCGTTCTTTTATCTTTCTAACAGCTTTTGTTGTTTGCTCCACTACATATGGCCCTAAACCAGCTCTCTCACCAACTTCATCCCAGTGAAGAGGTGTTCTATATTTGCGGCCATAGAGAGCTTCATATGGAGCCATCTTGATAGATGCTTGGAAACTGTTATTGTACGCAAATTCTACCAATGGTAACTTTAAATCCCAACCCTCTGAAAAATCTACAATACATGCTCTGAGCAAATCGTCTAAAATCTGAATCACCCTTTCAGATTGTCCATCTGTCTGGGGGTGAAAGGCTGTGCTAAAGGTCAACTTCGTACCCTAAGCTCTATGCAAACTTTTCCAGAAAGTTGAGGTAAACTTCAGATCTCTATCCGATACTATGGAAACTGGAACACCATGCTATTTCCTTTACATACAAATCTTCATATATGCTCACATCGTATGTTGTCTTAACTGGTAAGAAGTGAGCAGACTTAGTGTGTCTGTCTATTATAACCCAAATTGAGTTATATCCTTGAACAGTATTGGGTAGACCAACTACAAAATCCATCGCTATACACTCCCATTTCCATTCTGGAATAGGCAGTGGCTTCAATAATCCTGCTGGTCTTTGGTGTTCAGCTTTCACAGTTGACAAGTCAAACACTCAGAGAAAAATCTGGCAATGTCTCGCTTCATTCCTGGCCACCAATACAATTTCTGGAGATATTTATACATCTTAGTACTTCCCGGATGTACAGAATATGTGGCTATATGGGCCTCCGTCATCAAATTTGATCTCAAGGTGTCTACTTGGGGAACCCAGATTCTTCCCAGATATCTGATTATTCCTCCTTCAGAAAAGTAGAGGTTGCTGCCTCTCTCTTTATCTTCTTTAACACACTTCTGAAGTTTCTCATCCTTTGGTTGTCCCTCACGAATCTGATCTATCAGATTTGACCTTATGGAGAGATCTGCCAAAACCATAGTACTACCACTGGACACTACTTCTATTCCAGACTTCTCAATATCATACGCCAATGGTCTATGGACAAAGAGCTGAGCTAATCCAACAGTTTTCCTACTCAAGGCATCTGCCACCACATTGGCTTTTCCTGGGTGATAGCTGATTGTACAATCATAATCCTTTAATAGCTCTAACCATCTCCTCTGCCTCATATTCAAATCCTTCTGGGTGAAGAAATACTTGAGGCTCTTATGATCAGTGAATATTTCACACTTCTCCCCATAGATATAATGTCTCCAGATCTTAAGGGCAAAGACTACAGCTGCCAGCTCTAAGTCATGCGTAGGATAATTCTTCTCATGATCCTTAAGTTGTCTGGAATCATAAGAAATCACTCTACGGTCCTGCATCATTACAGCAACTAGACCCATCTTAGACGCATCTGTATAGATGACAAACTTTCCTTGATCTGATGGCATGGTTAGCACAGGGGCTTCTATCAGCGCTTGCTTCAACTTGTCAAAGCTGATTTGACATTCTGGAGTCCATACATAACCAGCTTTCTTTTCAGCGAGGTAAAGGGGACAGCTATCTTAGAAAATCCTTGGATAAATCGCCTATAATATCCGGCTAAACGCAAGAAACTCCTTATCTCTGAAACAGATCTTGGTACTGGCCAGTCACGAACAGCTTCTACCTTAGCTGGGTCAACTTCTAATCCATCCTTAGATATAATATGACCTAAGAATGCTACTTTCTCCAACCAGAAGTCACACTTACTAAATTTAGCAAACAACTGCTTATTCTTCAAAACTTGAAGTATTGTCCTCAAATGGTCGACATGCTCAAATCTGGTCTTAGAATACACTAAGATTTCATCTATGAACACAAATACAAACCAGAAATGGTTGGAAGACTCTATTCATTAAATCCATGAAAGCTGATGGAGCATTCGTAAGTCCAAAAGGCATTACTACGAACTCATAGTGACCATAACGAGTTCTGAAGGCTGTCTTATAGATATTTGATGCCTTAATATTTAACTGGTGGTAACCAGACCTTAAATCAATCTTAGAAAAGACTACTGATCCTTTCAACAGGTCAAAAATATCCTCAATTCTAGGAAGGGGATATTTATTCTTAATGGTCAACTTATTCAGCTCTCTATAATCTATACACAACCTCAGACTTCCATATTTCTTATTAACGAAAGAACAGAGGCTCCCCAGGGTGAAGTGCTCGGTCTAATAAACCCCTTATCCAACAGATCTTGTATCTGTTCCTTTAATTCCTTCTCTTTGATGGAGCTAAACAGTAGGGTGGTCTGGAAACTGGAGCTGCTCCTGGAACTAAGTCAATCGAAAATTCCAGTTCTCTGTCTGGTGTTAGTCCATGTATATCCTCTGGAAAAACCTCGGGAAACTCATTCGCCACATCCACATCTGAAAGTTGGGGCTTACTAATCGTTTCTAAGGACGACAAGCTTGCCAAAAATCCTACCCCTCCTTTCCTCAAACAGCGTTGAACCCTAAGAGCTGATATAATACGGGGAATCCTCCAAACATAATTGGCTTCAAACTTAAATGGATTCCCTCTGGGTGGATTAACCACTACTGTTCGAAGCTTAAAATCTATCACTACTCCATACTTAGTCAGCCAGTCTATTCCCAAAATCATATCGAACTCAGGCATTGGTTACACAATTAAATTGACAGTAATTAAATGCCCTTTAAGTCCAAGTTCTAAACTTCAAAACAAGTCATGGGATACTAACTCTTCTCCCGAAGGTACTGTTACACAAAAGCCTATATCTACTTGGTCAGGCTTGATGGGTAACTTCTTAGCAAACTTGGGTGCTATGAAGGAGTGAGTAGCTCCTGAATCTATCAAATCCATAGAAGGCAAACCAGCAATCATAATCTTACCCATGACCACTGTCGATTATGGGTTGGCTTGATCAGCTGTCAACACATAGGCTCTACTGGTCACCAGCTGCCTTGACTTTGGGCAATTCTTCATGATATGCCCTGGCAAACGACATCTGTAGCAGATATTCTGTCCAAGTCTGCATTGACCAGGGTGTGTCTTCTGACACTTAGGACACACTGATCTGTTATTGCTAGCTGGAACTGCACTAATGGGTTGGATCGATAGAGGTTTCTGATCCTGAGGCCTCTGCTGCTTCTTATTCTACTTCTTGAAGGGCCTCTGATCTTTCTGCTGAAAGTCCTTCCTCTTCTGCTGCCTTCTTCATCAACATCCTTCCAGTCTCTTTCAATTCGTAGGTTCTCTATCCACTGCTTTGTTGGATCGATAGAGGTTTCTGATCCTGAGGCCTCTGCTGCTTCTTATTCTACTTCTTGAAGGGCCTCTGATCTTTCTGCTGAAAGTCCTTCCTCTTCTGCTGCCTTTCTTCATCAACATCCTTCCAGTCTCTTTCAATTCGTAGGTCTCTATCCACTGCTTCTCTGTAAGTCTTGGGCACAGATAGCCTAATGTTCATCTTGAACATAGGCTTCAATCCTTCCAAAAAATGGCTTAACTTCTCTTCTGGGTCGTTACCTATCAAAGACACAAAGTAACACCCTCTTTCAAATACCCTTACATACTCCTGTACGGTCAAGCTCCCCTGTTTCAGGGTCAGAAACTCCCTCTTCAATTCAGACCTCTTGTCTGCCGTGAAGTATTGCTCAAAGAATACTTGTTTGAAATCTGCCCAAGTAAGATTCAACAAATCCAAAGACAACTTAGCTCATTCCCACCAAATCATGGCGTCATCTCTTAACATGTAGATAGCACGCCTAGGCCTATCTAAATCTGGCATCTGGAGGTACTCAAAGATAACCTCCATCGACTTGATCCAGCTTTCTGCAACTAATAGGTCCGTTGTACCACTAAACTCCTTCGGCTTCTGTCTTCTGAACTTTTCTTGGGGGATCATCATGGCTTGGTCCTCTACTACTAGAATATTCGCCATTATCCCTGCCGGTTTGCTCTACCAGCAACCTCAAGAGTTGAGCGATACTAGCATTACTATCAGGACTGGTTTCCTCTAAGGGAATACCTCTTCTACTTCTTCCTCTTCCTGACATCTTATAATCTATAGCCCGTAATCCACCACATATAATTATCAGAACTTGCTAAATTTAAAGACAATGCTCTGAAAAATAAACTCACAGCTTTGGAGAAACGGTCGATGAAATCTGATCCAACTGACAGTGCATGTGTTTATCTCAGGAACATTGCTCTGATACCATGTTGTGACGCCCGAACCCACGGGGTCACGGATTTGGGGTGAAGTAAAATTTTAAAATAAAAAGAAGGGTTGAAGGCAATTTGTTATAAGCTATATTTCTTATAACTTAGAAAAATTACGAACACAAACACAAATCTGACATACACACATTCGGTGCCTAGAACTGAAAATTTGCGGAAAAAACAGATTTCATATATGTACTGTGAATGCGATATTAAACATCTAAAATTCTATATGAATTTACTACTGTTGCAATAGATCTAATACAGATGTCTAAGATAAAAGACACAGCATCTAAGACATGGGAAACACTGTCCATAGATAAACACTTCACCACCCAGCTGTCTCAGCTTCCACCTTCCGCTTGTCCCTTAATTGTCTCACATGCACCATTTTAAAAGCTAATGAGCCTAGGGGCTCAGTAAGTAAAATCTGAGTAAACAAAGTCATATAATGCAGGCAGACATCTGAACATTTACATAACTGAGTTTAAAGCAACTTCATTTAAACATAAACATTCTTTCGTAAACTTTCTTAAAACTTTCTTTCATAGCTTGGATGTGGGGACAATAACCCAGATCCCTTGTCAGGCCCCGTGCTAATTACTAACGATTAACACATAATAAGCGCATAAACACGGAAGCTAAAAATCAGGGCTTAAAAATTTTTCGAAATGCAATGGGCCTGAACTCAATTAATACATTCAAAATATCGATAATTAAAATATGAGTTGACTCAAACTCAAACACAACAGATAACAACATAATATCAATCATATACAAGTCCCCATTACATGATAACACGGGGCATCCCCCGGCTCAATACATATCATATATATAAACTGGGACTCAGGGACGTGGGGATCGACCAGCTGAACTTCCACTCTGCCCAGCCTGGTTACCTGAAACTCCTGCAAATGGGCAACGCAGACCCAAACAAGACAAAAGCAGGAAACAAGTACGAGGTCAAGCCTCAGTACGAAGAGCTATCAAAGCAGATAAACATGCAACATGCTATAAATCAATGTTATGAATGCATGAGGCTGTCAAAGGAAATCAGTCAGCTAGGCCGGTGCAACAACCGGCAAATCATATCATGTAGCCTCTATACCACGGTCTATCAACCGGGAAATCATCGGTCCGAGATCATCGGGGCCCGTCAGCCCATCACAGCTCGGCGGTAGACACTCGTATCCGGTAGTCACCGCTCCGACGATAGCGTTGGACTTTACAGGCACGACCAATCAGTCGGCCAGTCGCAACGTGGCACCCAATCAGGTTATCAAATCAAATCTGTAACTCAGGCTCAAGATGTATGCATGAATGCCAATCATTATCAATACTCGATGCATACAATTCATAATACGTGAAACAAAGTATAACTCAATCAATTCCATCATTTAAATTCACGTAAGCCACATAACAGCAATTCATAACATCGAAAGGTAGACATGTTCACGCTCAAACTGCTAAGGGCTGCTCAATTCGTACCTTCCAAATTTCTGAGTTTTACCTACAATTTCCTCAAAGAAACACAGCAACTCAAGGCCTCAACAAATCTGATTTCCAGCAATATACCAGGCAATAAACACAGCAACACAATTCTGATTTTTCCAGCAATACACCAAACGAATTCTGCACAACAATGACCACAAGCAAAGGTCCCAATAAATCTTGTAAGGAACCCGCTAAAGACACAGCGCATAATTCTTAAGAAAACCAACCAAACTCACGGCATTTACACATTCTCTCACAGCCAACAACCAAAGGCACACGGCTGGAAATTTATACACAAGATTTCAAGAATATTTCTACTACGAACTCACGGCCAACACACACCAAATTCACGGCCAATCTCCTCAAAACCCATGAATGGAATTTCATAAACTCAAACCAGCATTCCATGCCAACAATACAACTTAACAAGGGCTAAAATACAGGCTAGGAACCATATCTCATCCCAATTTCAAAAACATACCTGAATGCTCAAACCTGCTGCCGAAATCAACAGCTTCGTGATTCTGCTACAGCTCACTTCAGCCTTCAAGATTGGTATGGAAAGGAAGATCTTTTCGAGAGCTTTCCAACGCTACCAAGAACGAGAATATCGGAGGTCGGAGTCAACGGGAAATGGCCGGAGAAGTTTAGGGTGAATAGTGACCCGCGAGTTGGAGAAGAGAAGAGAATAGGATTTGGGAGAATTTGTTATATACGTTTCTCTATCTCAAAAATGGAAGGCCACCTATTGCAAAATATATATATATATATATATACGTATCGTACCTGCTTAATTAGTCACCACAGATTTCTTCGAAAATTCAGATTTCAACTCAAAAATTCCGAAATTCTCAGAATTGCACTAAATGTGATTTCCGATCCGAAAATGCAAACGAAACCTTCAAATAGAACTCCGAACACCCAGAATTCTTTAAAATTCGATTAATCCAACAATTAATACTTTTATTAAATTTCAGGTCTCACATTTCTCCCCCACTAAAAAGGATTTCGTCCTCGAAATCAAAGACAAACCAAGGCAGAAACAATCAAACATGCAAATTCAGGACCAACAACTCAACAAATTCAACGCAAAACAAGAAAAATTTACCTGGAAATTCTGCACGATCAGTGCTCAAACAGATGAGGCCAATCCTGTCTCATCTTTTCCTCAACTTCCCAGGTTGCTTCTTCTCGGCCATGCTTGCTCCATTGGACCATCACCAACGGAATTATCTTGTTCCTCAGCTGTTTCTCCTTCCTATCAAAGATCTGCACCGGATACTCAACATAACTCAAGGCAGAATCCAGCTCAACTTCGTC
>KQ986754.1:4978-34738 GCA_001598015.1 Dorcoceras hygrometricum
AAAGTCCAACGCTATCGTCGGAGTGGTGACTACCGGATTCGAGTGTCTACCACCGAGCTGTGATGGGTTGACGGGGCCCGATGATCACGGACCGATGATTTCCCGGTTGATAGAGTGTGGTATAGAGGCTTGATTTGAGTTGCCAGTTGATAGACTGGTCTAGCTACTCGATTTCTTGATAGCCCTCATGCATTCATAGCATTGATTTATAGCATGTTGCATGTTTATCTGCTTTGATAGCTCTTCGTACTGAGGCTTGACCTCGTACTTCTTTTCTTGCTTTTGTTGTTTGGGTCTGTGTTACCCATTTGCAGGAGCATTAGGTAATCAAGCTGGGCTGAGTGGAAGTTCAGCTGGTCGATCCCCGTGTCCCTGAGTCCCAGTCTATGTATATGATATGTATTGAACCGGGGGATGCCCCGTGTTATCATGTATTGGGGGATTATTATTTGGTTAAAATACTTGTTGTGTTGGAGTATGAGTCAACTCGTATTTTGTTATCGCTATTTTGAACGTATGATTTGAAGTTCAGGCCTATTGTATTTCAAAAATTTTTAAGCCCTAATTTTAAGCTTCCGTGTTTATGCGCTTATTATGTGTTAATTGTTAGAAATTAGCACGGGGCCTGACAACTTAAGTTCTGAATTTCAAGACTATCTGAAAGAGAATGGGATTCTCGCACAGTGGACCCCTCCGGCCACACCACAACTCAATGGTGTAGCGGAGCGTCGTAATCGGACCTTGTTGGACATGGTTCGTTCTATGATGAGCTTCACTGAACTTCCTACCTCGTTTTGGGGCTATGCGCTCGAAACGGCGGTAATGTTGTTGAACAATGTCCACACCAAGGCAGTGGATAAGACTCCATATGAGATATGGATGAGCAAACCACCCAAGTACTCATACATGAGGACTTGGGGATGTCCTGCTTACGTGAAGCAGACAGTGGGAGATAAGCTTGATACGAGATCCATCTTATGCTACTTCATTGGGTATCCAAAGAATTCCATTGGATACTACTTCTACTATCCAAGTGAAACAAAAGTGTTTGTTTCTAGGAATGCCACCTTTATGGAAAGGGAATTTCTACTTGATAGAAAAGACAAAATAGTAGAACTCGAAGAGGTTCGAGAGCCAATCGAAGTACCAAATGAATCTCCCGCACCTCCAGAGCCGGTACCAGAAATGGTCGCACCTAGGAGATTCGAAAGGGTTCCTAGGGCTCCTGAAAGATATGGTTTTCTCCTTGAAGATGATCAAGGTGATCAAGTTGTTGGATCTGATCCAAGAACTTTCAAGGAGGCGATTTCCGATGCTGATTCAAATTTGTGGCTTGAAGCAATGCAGTCTGAGTTTGACTCAATGCATGCTAACCAAGTTTGGACTCTTGTTAATACTCCCGAAGGAATTGTTCCTATTGGGTGTAAATGGGTATACAAGAGGAAACTTGGGCCTGATGGTAAGGTAATGACCTACTGAGTTTGACTCAATGCATGCTAACCAAGTTTGGACTCTTGGTTAATACTCCCGAAGGAATTGGTTCCTATTGGGTGTAAATGGGGTATACAAGAGGAAACTTGGGCCTGATGGTAAGGTAATGACCTACAAGGCGCGACTGGCGTGAAAGGTTACACTCAAAGGCAAGGTGTTGACTATGATGAAACCTTCTCGCCAGTCGCAATGTTCAAGTCGATTAGAATCTTGTTAGCCATAGCCGCATGGTACGACTATGAGATATGGCAAATGGATGTGAAAACTGCGTTCCTTAATGGAAACATTAAGGAAGAGATTTATATGACGCAGCCTGAGGGTTTCACATCCGTTGGAAGCGAGCATAAGGTATGCAAGCTTCAGAGATCGATCTACGGTCTCAAACAAGCATCGCGAAGTTGGAACCTGAGATTCGATGAAACAATTAAGGAATTTGGTTTCATCAAGAATCCCGAGGAGCCATGTGTTTATAAGAAGGTAGTTAAAAGCGCTGTGACATTCCTCGTACTTTATGTTGATGACATTCTACTCATTGGGAATGATGTAGGAATGCTGCAATCAACTAAAGTATGGTTGTCTAGTAGATTTTCGATGAAGGACATGGGTGAAGCATCCTATATTCTTGGAATACAGATCTATCGGGATAGATCGAAACGGATGCTCGGACTCACCCAAGCCACCTACATCGATACCATACTTAAGCGGTTCTCTATGGAAGAGTCCAAGAGAGGACACCTATCTATGTGCCACGGGGTCACTCTATCTAAGTCTATGTGTCCGAAGACTGATGAGGAGATAGAGAGTATGACGCGTGTGCCATATGCCTCGGCAATAGGTAGTATTATGTATGGCATGATCTCGACTAGACCGGATGTCTCATATGCTCTGAGTGTCACGAGCCGCTACCAGGCCAACCCCGGCCAATTGCATTGGAAGGCTGTGAAGGATATTCTTAAGTACTTACGAAGGACTAAGAATATGTTCATGGTCTATGGGGGTGGTGAACTGAAATTGGAAGGCTACACTAATTCTAGCTTCCAATGTGACGTGGATGATTCGAAGTCAACCTCTGGATTTGTATTCATGCTCAATGGTGGTGCTGTCTCTTGGAAGATTTCCAAGCAAGACACCATCGCGGATTCAACCACTGAGGCTGAGTACATCGCAGCATCTACTGTTGCTAAGGAGGCGGTTTGGATAAGGAATTTCGTCCAAGAATTGGGCGTCATTCCTAATGGAGTTGGTCCAGTCCCGGTGTACTGCGACAACACGGGTGCCTTTGTGCAAGCAAAGGAGCCTAGGTCTCACCAAATATCCAAACATATACTGAGGAAATACCACATAATCCGTGATATTATGGATAGAGGTGACATAGCAGTTGAGAGAGTCGCCTCTGCGGAGAACGTTGCTGATCCACTTACGAAGCCCTTGCAGGACCCTTGTTTGAAAAACATCGCGAAACAATGGGACTACGTATGATGAGTAGTTGGCTTTAGGGCAAGTGGGAGATTGTTAGAGTAGATGCCCAACTAGCCAACTTGTGGCGTGTGGGTTTATAGACTCTTGTATATATCAATCTTTATATATGATATTCGCATCTTATTTATGGCATTCTTTACTTTCATTGTGTTGTATGATGATTAACAATTGCGTTGAGTAAAGACCTAGAATGCACTATAGTGTATGTTAGATGTGATAGTGGGTATGACGACTATCATGAAACACATCTAATAGTCACTGTGTATTCTGAATTAGTTCCTAGTCGATTGGGCCGTCAAAATGAGGATAAGGCCGCCCGAGCTCGAGACTAGTATATGTGATGCGAAGTATCATGTTTCATTGGTAGGGAACATTGTGATGTTCTGAGCTTGCAGATAGATAGTGACCTGGTGATCTATCGAACTACCCTCGTTCGGACTTTCCAAGTGGTTACCATTTGTCGAGTGGATAAGTCCGAGGTCTTGGTTGTACTGATTAGTCCTCACGACTCAAAACGTCATTGAGACTCTACATGATAGGCGTCTCACTTTGACCCGTTTGCCGACTCACTTGGGGTCATCAGGCGACGGGATTGGGTGAGACCCCGATGCATGTAGGAGTCGATGCTTCGTTGTCGAGGATTCACCGCTCGCCAGAGTACTAGAAGTGTTTTAGGTAAATGGGTTTACCTAGTTACACTCGCGATGTCACTATTCGATCTCCAAGATGTATGCATAGTTATCGGATGTTTAGCGACTCTCGATTTACCAATGGTCGTTGATCTGATCGGGATATTTGGATTGAAAGGACCGTACTGTACGCTAACCACGACCAACTGGTTCTTGCAGGCACTATCAGTGATACCTAGGGGATCATGGGGCGATGTTTCTAGACGCTCTTACCATGATCCGATGGGCAAGTCCGGAATTGTGATTCCGGAGCCACAATGGTTGTGGGCCCACGGCTAGCTGTATCCCTGAACCATTGAGGGTCACACAAGTACTGGATTCAAGATTCCCGCACGGATACTGAGCTCAATGTGTTGATCATAGGAGGAGGATTTTGGAAGTGCGACTTCCTAAAAGTCAACAGGGGTCAAATCGTGATTTCCGCTGTTGAGGGACAAAACGGTCATTTTGCACTGGGGTTCTGAAAAATGGTTTTTCAGATCATAGTATTCAGTTTTGGAAACTGAGTTGATCGGTCCGATCTGATCGGCGATCGGAGTTATGATGAAGTCACGGTGATAGGGATGAACCGAATGTTCATCCGTTGGACCCAGGCCCGTTGGGCCGGTCCAAGTCCATCACTAATCTACTTAAGGTAGACTAGGGCTTCATAACTCATAACTTAACACTTGATTACACAACCCTAACACTAGCTCTAAAAGCGCAGCCCCCCTTCTCC
Organism: Dorcoceras hygrometricum; assembly: GCA_001598015.1. Lineage (NCBI taxonomy): Eukaryota > Viridiplantae > Streptophyta > Magnoliopsida > Lamiales > Gesneriaceae > Dorcoceras > Dorcoceras hygrometricum. Next base: position 9,356 of record KQ986754.1, read on the forward strand.
TCCAAAGCCTCGCCGCCGGTGCGCGCCGCCTCGCAGGACTTGCTCCGGCCAACTTTTCGAGGAGAATCCGTTGGTGATAAAATCCATCAGTCTTATAGTGTAGGCTGATCGGAGGGAGATCGTTTCCGGTTGTGGACCTGATTGACGAATCTACCGCCGCCTACCGTGAAGAGCCGGCGTTCTTGTAATTCCGATTGGAGCCAGGCACGAGTTGCCAGCAAGGTAATCAAGGAAAAACACCCTATGAATGGTTCGTATTGTGTTTGAATTTTATTGTATTGATCGTCTCCCGGGCAATTTTGTTTTCCGCTGCCTCGTCGGAAGACGGGATCCAGATCCGCCACGGTTCCCCAACAGAATTTATGTCCAACGAATTGAATTTGAACAAATGCTATTTAAGGGAGAAGATTTGAAGGAAGAATATGATGATTCTGTGAAGATTCAAAAGAACAAATAGGGAAGAAAAACAGAGACGAAGCAGTAGACCGCCATTAGAGAGGAGCGCATAACGAGTGTCTACTGCTGAGTCTTAATTAGCTTTTGTAGAGCATTTCCCTAGTGTGTGAGATTTATTCATTCGAGAGTTGTGCTTACACTGTAAATCTCACACACACAGAGATTCATTCACATTCATTTTATAGTGAATGAATCTCAAACCCAATACAAAATCAGATCCCGTCCAAGCACGACGACGTTAAACTCTGTGTTTGTAGCCTTTCTCACATAGGCGTAAAACAAGTGAGTAACAGCCGAGGGCTGGTGGAGTCTAGGAGTTCTCGCAGCTGCTGGTTGCGGGATCGGGTCTGTACACGATGTGTAGATCAAATCTTCTACTGGAACCTTCCGAGGAGGAAGAAGGGGAGACGTAGGACATTTAAGTCCGAACTTCCATAAACAAATAAGCTGTGTACTGTATTCTTTAAGCTTTCCGCATATGCATTTTACATTTAGCACTCACGCATACACCATTGCACACACAGTAAGTCGAACAGATTTCCGTTTACAGAAATCTGTTTCCAACGTTTTAAAATTTAGGATTCAGTTCAGGTGTTTTCCGCATGATTTTATTTCATACCAGATCTGTCTCCGATGCTCTGTTTAATGTTCAAGAACCAGAGGTATTGCACCTCACTATTAGCAGCGCAAAATTTTTAATGAACAATAGCAGCGCTGTTAAGTCCTGTTTAGCGCTAATCGGTCCTAACAAGTGGTATCAGAGCGGGTTGTTCTTGAACGAGCATTTATTTTAAAACGCATGTGCTATGTTTCTAGAATGTTTTTAAATGTTTTTGAGAAGCTTATATTATGAAGGCCAGATGAAAATGATTTGTTTTATATATAGAACTGTTTTCTCTTGATGAACTGTCACGGAATGCGTGAGTTCCGTGCGGATGCCAAGATCCTATTTTGGTTGGGCTATAAGTTCACCTGGAGCGAGGCTCGATGACAACACATGGGACGAAATAGGAGAAATGAAAATCTGAGCTTTTGTGACGCCCGAACCCAACGGGGCCACGAGAATTGGGGTAAACAAAAATTTTCGAATAAAAGAAGGGCTAAAAGATAATTTGTTATAAGCTGCATTTCTTATAACTCAAAGGAAACAAAACACAAGACAAATTCGAAGATCATCAGGTACTTAAGTTCGCGCGCTACTGCTAAAACATTTGCGGAAAACAGAGTATTTCATATAACTTTGCAATTGCGGTTTACAACAGCTGATATTCTATGTAAATATACAACCATTGCTACTTATTTAATACAGTACAACTTAATCAAAACGATACAACTTAGACACGGAAAAACGTAGGCCTGGGATAAACACAACGCCACCCATCTGCTGATTTCAAGTTTCACCTGCTGTTCCTCCACCAGTTGTCGTACCTGCACCATTTTAAAAGCTAGTGAGCCTAAAGGCTCAGCAAGTAAAATCTGAGTAGTAACAATTTCATAAAACGCAGGCAGACATCTGTGCAATGCATATGTTAAGGAACTTCAATATACATTAAGTCGATCTTAGAAAATACTACAGACCCTCTTAATTGGTCAAAAAGATCTTCTATCCTAGGTAATGGATATTTATTCTTAATTGTCAACTTATTTAACTCTCGATAATCTATACATAATCTCATACTCCCATCCTTTTTCTTTACAAAAAAAACAGGGGCTCCCCATGGCGAATTACTGGGTCGAACAAATCCTTTTTCCAACAGGTCTTGTATCTGTTCTTTCAATTCTTTCATCTCTGTTGGAGCTAACCGATATGGTGGTCTAGATACTGGAGCAGCTCCTGGGATTAGATCAATGGAAAACTCCAACTCCCTGTCTGGTGGCAATCCTTGAATATCTTATGGAAAAACTTCAGGGAATTCATTTGCTACTTCTACTATGGACAGCTGGGGCCTATCAGTAGCGGCTAACGATGATATAGTTGAAGGAATTCTATTGTCATGTTTGGCCAAAAACTGGAATGATTCTTTTCCTGCTGGATTAACAGCTACTGCTCGCAGTTTAAAGTCAATCACTACCCCAAACTTAGTTAACCAATCTATTCCCAAAATCAAATCAAACTCCGGCATTGGCAATACAATTAAATCAGCAGTAATCTTATGCCCTTGAAGTTTAAGCTCTAAACTTTTAAACAATTCGTGCGATACCAATTTTTCCCCAGATGGTACCAACACACAATAACCTATCATTACTTGCTCCGGCTGGATTGACAATTTCTTAACAAATTCAGCAGAAATGAATGAATGCGTAGCTCCTGAATCTAACAAAGCTAGAGAAGGAAATCCAGCTATCGAAATTTCACCTGTAACCACCGTAGACTCTGGAGGAGCTTGATCAGCAGTCATCACATAGGCTCTGCTGGTCACCAGTTTCTTAGATTTTGGACAATTCTTCAAAATATGTCCAGGCATCCCACACTTGTAGCAGACGTTTTGTTCAAGTCTGCATTGTCCCAAATGAGGCTTTTGACACTTAGGACATAATGGCCTATTATTTCCAGCAGGAACGGAGCTTATAGGTTGAATTTGTAGAGGCTTTTGCTCCTGAGGCCTCTGCTGGTTCTTGCTCTGTTTCTTGAATGGCCTTTGATCCTTCTGCTGAAAGGCCCGTCTCTTTTGCTGCCTCTCTTCATCGAGATCTTTCCAATCTCTTTCGATTTGCAGGGCTCTATCCACTGCTTCCCTATAAGTTATTGGCACTGACAACCTCACATTCATCTTAAAAATTGGTTTCAACCCTTCTATGAAGTGACTCAATTTCTCTTCTAGGTCACTTCCTATCAGTGGCACGAAATAGCACCCTCTTTCAAACGTCCGCACATACTCTTGTACGGTTAAACTCCCTTGCTTGAGGGTCAAAAATTCCCTCTTCAATTCAGATCTTTTCCCCGCTGTGAAATATTGCTCATAGAATATTCGCTTGAAATCTGCCAGGTGAGATTCAGCAGATCCACAAACATCTTGACTCCTTCCCACCAGATCATTGCATCTTCCCTTAGCATGTAGATAGCGCACCTTGGCCTATCTAAATCAGACAGTTGGAGGTACTCGAAAATAACCTCCATGGATTTAATCCAACTCTCAGCAATTAGTGGATCAGTAGTCCCACTAAATTCCTTAGGCTTCTGGCGCCTAAATTTCTCTTGGGGGTCGTCGTTACTTGGTCCCCTACTGCTGGAAGATTGGCCATTGCCTCTACTGTTATTTTTTTCTACCAGCATTCTTAATAGTTGAGCGATGTTAGCATTGTTATCACTCTCTGTTTCTTCTAGAGGAATTCTGCTTCTAGTTCCTCCTCGTCCTCTTCCTGACATTCTATATTCTATAGCCCATAATCCACCATATGCATAAATCAGAACATGCTAAAATAAAAACAATGCTCTGAAAATAAACTCACAACTTAGAAGAACAGACGATGAACTTTGATCCAGCTGATGGTGCATGTGTTTATCTCAGGAACGTTGCTCTGATACCATGTTGTGACGCCCGAACCCAACGGGACCACGAGATCGGGGTAAATAAAAACAAAAAGATAATTTGTTATAAGATGTATTCCTTATAACTTCAAAAGAAATAGAAACTCAAAGACAAAACTATCAAACACTTAATTACGCGCCAACTGCTGAAACTTGCATCAGCTACCACATTTGTTTTTCCTGGGTGATAACAGATAGTACAATCGTAATCTTTAACCAGCTCCAACCATCGCCTCTGCCTCATATTCAATTCTTTCTGGGTAAAGAAGTATTTCAAACTTTTGTGATCTGTAAATATCTCACACTTCTCCCCATAAAGGTAATGCCTCCATATCTTAAGGGCAAAGACAACAGCTGCCAGTTCTAAGTCATGCGTTGGGTAATTCTTCTCGTGATCCTTCAGCTGTCTAGATGCATATGATATTACTTTACGATCCTGCATCAACACAGTTCCTAGTCGCAACTTAGAAGCATCAATATAAATTACAAATTTTCCTTGATCAGTTGGCATCGTCAACAGGTGCTTCAATAAATGCTTGCTTCAGTTTGTCAAAACTGTTTTGACATTCAACTGTCCAGTTATATTTCACCTGGTTTCTTGTTAACGTAGTCAGGGGAACAGCAATCTTAGAAAAATCCTTGGATAAATCGCCTATGATATCCAGCTAAACCCAAGAAACTCCTTATCTCTGCAACATTCTTTGGTGCTGGTCAGTCGCGAACAGCTTCCACCTTGGCTGGGTCAACTTCTATTCCATCCTTAGAAATTATATGGCCTAAGAAGGATACTTTCTCCATCCAGAAATCACATTTGCTAAATTTAGCAAACAACTGCTTATCTTTCAAAATCTGAAGTACGATTCTTAAATGCTGGACGTGCTCCCTTCTGGTCTTAGAATACACTAAGATGTCATCAATTAATACAACTACAAACTGGTCCAGAAATGGTTGAAAGACCCTATTCATTAAATCCATAAAAGCTGATGGAGCATTCGTAAGTCCAAAAGGCATAACTAAGAATTCGTAGTGACCATACCTAGTTCTAAAGGCTGTTTTGTAAACATCAGTTGCCTTAATATTTAATTGATGGTAGCCAGACCTCAAGTCAATCTTAGAAAATAGTACTGACCCTCTCTACTTCCCATTTTAAAACTTTACTGAGTATTGAATTCGAATTTGGAAACATATCGTTAAAATGGAACTGGTTGAAAGAAAACCAGTCGCAGGAATAGTACCAGTCGCAAGACTAATACCTGCTGAAATGAATAGTACCAGTCTCAAGACTAATACCTGCTGAAATGAATAGTACCAGTCGCAACAAAAGAATCCAGTCGCGAGATCTTTTAAATAAATATAAAGTTAAACGATGTTGTTGGAGTGATCAGCAGATGGAATAATAACGCTACCTGCTGATCTTTCTATAACTTAAAGGAACGGCGTCGTTAGCACATCAATCAGTCGCAAGGAAAAGTCCTAACACGATTATATTATAGAATAGTACCAGTCGCAAGACTAATACCAGCTGAAATGAATAGTACTTAAAACGAATAAAGCAACTGCTGAATTATCACTATGGAATGCATCTGCTGATGAACAGTGCATCTGCTGATTTTAGGAAAACAACATAACTGCTGAATTCTAACAAAGGAAATACAGCTGCTGAATTCAAAATCACAATGCAGCTGCTGATTCCTAATCAAAGGAAAACAATTGCTGATATTAATAAAGAAAGACGCATCTGCTGATGAACAGTGCATCTGCTGAAATTTACGAAGACGCTTGAAATATCTAAGCAATGATTTCGCTACCAGCCGTCGCCTATTAAACCAGAATTTATACTGATTCAACTAACAACTACTGATTACAAAATCATCAAATTTTGACATTACGACTACAGGAAGAACATTCGTAAACGCTATAACCATACAGCTGCTGAATCTTAACAAGTAGATACAGCTGCTGGTTGCATAACTCTTCATTTGTAATATCAAAACAACAACGATGCCATCAGCTGTTGCCTGTCAAACCATACCAATGATTCAACCAGCAACTACCAATTACACAGTTATCAAATTCTAATATTACAGCTACTATAAGAAGAACTTTCATAGCATTTCTGGAAATAAATTCGAATCCTCAGTACATCTAAAACTTCATAAACTTTCTGAAAACATACTGGAAGCATCATAAACATCAAAACATAATTTTCGAACCCATCTTTCCTTCCTTATCATGTCTAAATCATTTCAAACATGAACTTTAAATGTATCCATAACATATAGGCAAGCAGATCCATTAAAACACAATATATGCTTCAAATGGTGTAGCAAAAGATCAGCTTTTACGTGCCTTAATTGAAGCTTTGCAACAACAGCAAATTCCTGCAGAAATCCTCCCTTTGAGCAACGCACGAACTCTCTTTAAATTTCTTTGAAGAACACCTTAAAACTTTTCTTTACAAGTGGTGAAAATCTTACTTTGAAAACAGGTTTTTATATGAAAGGGATTAGTGGCATGCTACTTGTGAAATCAAGCATGACACACCTTCGAAATTTAGTAAAAATTCCCCTCATATCATTCTAATTTGTAAAATACCATCACGGAATGCGCGAGTTCCGTGCGGATGCCAAGATCCTATTTCGGTTGGGCTATAAGTTCACCTGGAGCGAGGCTCGGTGACAGCACATGGGACGTCCTAGGGATTTTGGGCGTTACAGCTTTAGTTGTCACATTTTCTTTCTGGTTCTTCATCTGTGAGTAACTTAGTAGCACATTTTCTATTTTGAAAGAAAATATTTTCGTATGCTCTGATAGCTTTTCAAACTTTCTGCGGAATTTCAGCTGGTGCTTTATTTTTTTTAAATGATTTTAGATTATATTATAAAAGATAGGGAGAGTAATTATTAATCTCTCGTCTGCATATTATAAGCTAAAACAGAAGCATATTTTCAGCTCTTTCAAAATCATATCGTTCATACATACGGTTCTTCCCAAAATCTGTTTTTGTTTTTCAAATTTAAAATTCCTGCTGTCACGTTGTTTTTGTTGTGACAGTGTAGGGAGAACTTTGATTTAAATTTCGGGAAGACCAGCTTTCGACCTCTTTTTGATTCCAACAAAAAGGGAGAGAATTGTTAGATCATGCATTTATTATTTAAGGTTTTGTGTAAATCAAAAAGGGAGAGATTGATGGATCTGTGTAAACAGATCCTGATTAAGTTTTGAATTACGCAAAACCTGTTATTGTGTTACTAATGTTTCTACTTAGTGTACAGATGTTAGCTATCGAAGAAAACTGTTATGAAGCAGCATTTGTCCAGTCGCAAAGAAGTTGAAGAAATCCAGACGCAGTAGCTAAAGAAATGCAGACATTGAAGTGAAAAGAGATTAACCAGACGTTGTGCTGCAAAAGATGAACCAATCGATGGTCTTGTTAATTCAGTAGTTGCGAAGCAAAAACCAGATGTTGCGCTAAGGAAATGTAACCAGAAGTTGGCTAAATAAAGTTGATATCAGTCGAGAAGATAAGAGGCAAAGTGAAGTCTGGAACGATAAGAACCAGCTGGAGCGCTAAGCGAATATGACGTCAGCAGAATCAATAGATGGATCAGCGATGATGACGTCAGCAGTGATGTCATCACAATCAGCAGTGAGCTACAGTACAACCAGTCGATAGTACATGAAGTTAGCGATAGCAAAACGATGTCGTTTGGATAAATGGATAAGACAGCGTTTTGCCTTCGCGCTAAGGTTCAGTCGATGGATTTTTCTATGATAATAACCAGCAGGTAGCTACAGTAGTTTGTTCATCCAGACGAAAGCTACAGTGTTATTTAACCAGTCGAGGATGTATAGCAAACGATGTCGTTTGGATAAGTTAAAACGGCGGCGTTTGAACTAACAAGTCGTTGGGTAATCCAGATGCAAGCTACAGTGATCCAGTCGCAAGCACTTCAAGACCAACGACTGGTGTACCAGCTGCAAGCATATCTTAACCAGCTGGTCAACCAGTCGCTAGCACATCTAGACCACCAGCTGATGTACCAGTCGCAAGCTACAGTGATCCAGACGCAAGAAAACAGTGAATCAGAAGTAGCTCGAAATAGATGAATTTAGCAGTAGCGCAAAGACAGAAGAAATCAGCTGTTGCGATTAAGATATCAGCAGAAGATCAACAGAAGCTAACAGTTGTTAAAGAAAGACAAAAGCTGATAACATATGTTGATCAGGTTGAAGCGAAGCAGTTGACGAATTATATTATGAAGATTTACTAAAGCTGGATGTCAACTGCTGAGCCTAGTTCAAGTGTTGAAGACGACAAAAAGCCAGCAAAAGAAAGGACACAAGGACAACTCCTTGTCGGTACTTTACAGAACATATTTCAAACGGGAAGAATTTGTGTCCAACGGATTGAATTTGAACAAAGGCTATTTAAGGGAGAAGATTTGAAGGAATAATATGATGATTCTGTGAAGATTCAAAAGAACAAAAATGGAAGAAAAACAGAGACGAAGCAGTAGACCGCCATTAGAGAGGAGTGCATAACGAGTGTCTACTGCTGAGTCTTAATTAGCTTTTGTAGAGCATTTCCCTAGTGTGTGAGATTTATTCATTCGAGAGTTGTGCTTACACTGTAAAACACACACAGTAGACCGCCATTAGAGAGGAGTGCATAACGAGTGTCTACTGCTGAGTCTTAATTAGCTTTTTGTAGAGCATTTCCCTAGTGTGTGAGATTTATTCATTCGAGAGTTGTGCTTACACTGTAAAACACACAGAGATTCATTCCATTCATTGTATAGTGAATGAATCTCAAACCCAATACAAAATCAGATCCCGTCCAAGCACGACGAAGTTAAAGTCTGTGTTTGTAGCCTTTCTCACATAGGCGTAAAACAAGTGAGTAACAACCGAGGGCTGGTGCAGTCTAGGAGTTCTCGCAGCTGCAGGTTGAAGGATCGGGTCTGTACACTATGTGTAGATCAAATCTTCTAGTGGAACCTTCCGAGGAGGAAGAAGGGGAGACGTAGGACATTGAAGTCCGAACTAACATAAACAAATAAGCTGTGTATTGTATTCTTTAAGATTTCCACATATGCATTTTACATTTAGCACTCATGCATACACCATTGCACACACAGTACAGAAATCTGTTTCCAACATTTTAAATTTAGGATTCAGTTCTGGTGTTTTCCGCATGATTTTATTTCATACCAGATCTGTCTCTGGTGCTCTGTTTTAATGTTCAAGAACCAGAGGTATTGCACCTCACTATTAGCAGTGAAAAATTTTTAATGAACAATAGCAGCGCTGTTAAGTCCTGTTTAGCGTTAATCGGTCCTAACAAGTGGTATCAGAGCGGGTTGTTCTTGAACGAGCATTTATTTTAAAACGCATGTGCTATGTTTCTAGAATGTTTTTAAATGTTTTTGAGTAAGCTTATATTATGAAGGCCAGATGAAAATGATTTGTTTTATATATAGAACTGTTTTCTCATACCAGATCTGTCTCTGGTGCTCTGTTTTAATGTTCAAGAACCAGAGGTATTGCACCTCACTATTAGCAGTGAAAAATTTTTAATGAACAATAGCAGCGCTGTTAAGTCCTGTTTAGCGTTAATCGGTCCTAACAAGTGGTATCAGAGCGGGTTGTTCTTGAACGAGCATTTATTTTAAAACGCATGTGCTATGTTTCTAGAATGTTTTTAAATGTTTTTGAGAAGCTTATATTATGAAGGCCAGATGAAAATGATTTGTTTTATATATAGAACTGTTTTCTCTTGATGAACTGTCACGGAATGCGCGAGTTCCGTGCGGATGCCAAGATCCTATTTCGGTTGGGATATAAGTTCACCTGGAGTGAGGCTCGGTGACAACACATGGGACGAAATAGGAGAAATTAAAATCTGAGCTTTACTTGTCACATTTTCTTTCTGGTTCTTCATCTGTGAGTAACTCAGTAGCACATTTTCTATTTTGAAAGAAAATATTTTCGTATGCTCTGATAGCTTTTCAAACTTTCTGCGGAATTTCAGCTGGTGCTTCATTTTTTTAAATGATTTGAGCTTATATTATAAAAGATAGGGAGAGTTATTATTAATCTCTCGTCTGCATATTATAAGCTAAAACAGAAGCACATTTTCAGCTCTTTCAAAATCATATCGTTCATGCATACGGTTCTTCCCAAAATCTGTTTTTGTTTTTCAAATTTAAAATTCCTGCTGTCACGTTGTTTTTGTTGTGACAGTGTAGGGAGAGCTTTGATTTAAATTTCGGGAAGACTAGATTTCGACCTCTTTTTGATTCCAAGAAAAAGGGAGAGAAATTTTAGATCATGCATTTATTATTTAAGGTTTTGTGTAAATCAAAAAGGGAGATATTGATGGATCTATGTAAACAAATCCTGATTAAGTTTTGAATTACACAAAACCTGTTATTGTGTTACTAATGTTTCTAATTAGTGTACAGATGTTAGATATCGAAGAAAACTGTTATAAAGCAGCATTTGTCCAGTCGCAAAGAAGTTGAAGAAATCCAGACGCAGTAGCTAAAGAAAATCAGACGTTGAAGTGTAAAGATATTAACCAGACGTTGTGCTGCAAAAGATGAACCAATCGATGGTCTTGTTAATTCAGTAGTTGCGAAGCAAAAACCAGATGTTGCGCTAAGGAAATGTAACTAGACGTTGGCTAAATAAAGTTGATATCAGTCGAGAAGATAAGAGGCAAAGTGAAGTCTGGAATGATAAGAACCAGCTGGAGCGCTAAGCGAATATGACGTCAGCAGAATCAGTAGATGGATCAGCGATGATGATGTCAGCAGTGATGTAATCACAATCAGCAGTGAGCTACAGTACAACCAGTCGATGGTACATGAAGTTAGCGATAGCAAAACGATGTCGTTTGGATAAATGGATACGACAGCGTTTTGCCTTCGCGCTAAGGTTCAGTCGATGGATTTTTCTATGGTAATAACCAGCAGGTAGCTACAGTAGTTTGTTCATCCAGACGAGAGCTACAGTGTTATTTAACCAGTCGAGGATGTATAGCAAACGATGTCATTTGGATAAGTTAAAACGGCGGCGTTTGAACTAACCAGTCGTTGGGTAATCCAGATGCAAGATACAGTGATCCAGTCACAAGCACTTCAAGACCAACGACTGGTGTACCAGCTGCAAGCATATCTTCACCAGCTGGTCAACCAGTCGCTAGCACATCTAGACCACCAGCTGATGTACCAGTCGCAAGCTACAGTGATCCAGACGCAAGAAACAGTGAATCAAAAGTAGCGCGAAGAAATTGAATAGATTACTTCAGCAGTAGCGCAAAGACAGAAGAAATCAGCTGTTGCGATTAAGATATCAGCAGAAGATCAACAGAAGCTAACAGTTGTTGAAGAAAGACAAAAGATGATCACAGATGTTGATCAGGTTCAAGCGAAGCAGTTGACGAATTATGTTATGAAGATTTACTAAAGCTGGATGTCAACTGCTGAGCCTAGTTCAAGTGTTGAAGACGACAAAAAGCCAGCAAAAGAAAGGACACAAGGACAACTCCCTATCGGTACTTTACAGAACATATTTCAAACGAGAAGAATTTGTGTCCAACGGATTGAATTTGAACAAAGGCTATTTAAGGGAGAATATTTGAAGGAAGAATATGATGATTCTGTGAAGATTCAAAAGAACAAAAATGGAAGAAAAACAGAGACGAAGCAGTAGACCGCCATTAGAGAGGAGCGCATAACGAGTGTCTACTGCTGAGTCTTAATTAGCTTTTGTAGAGCATTTCCCTAGTGTGTGAGATTTATTCATTCGAGAGTTGTGCTTACACTGTAAAACACACAGAGATTCATTCACATTCATTGTATAGTGAATGAATCTCAAACCCAATACAAAATCAGATCCCGTCCAAGAACGACGACGTTAAACTCTGTGTTTGTAGCCTTTCTCACATAGGCGTAAAACAAGTGAGTAACAACCGAGGGCTGGTGCAGTCTAGGAGTTCTCACACCTGCTGGTTGTGGGATCGGGTCTGTACACGATGTGTAGATCAAATCTTCTAGTGGAACCTTCCGAGGAGGAATAAGGGGAGACATAGGACATTGAAGTCCGAACTTCCATAAACAAATAAGCTGTGTATTGTATTCTTTAAGCTTTCCGCATATGCATTTTACATTTAGCACTCATGCATACACCATTGCACACACAGTAAATCGAACAAATTTCTGTTTACAGAAATCTGTTTGCAACGTTTTAAAATTTAGGATTCAGTTCTGGTGTTTTCCGCAAGATTTTATTTCATACTAGATCTGTCTCCGGTGCTCTGTTTTAATGTTCAAGAACCAGAGATATTGCACCTCACTATTAGCAGATCAAAATTTTTAATGAACAATAGCAGCGCTGTTAAGTCCTGTTTAGCGTTAATCGGTCCTAACACGCTGCATCTCGGCCGTTGATAAGGTTCGAGCGATCGGTCCAGATTTAGAGATCCCGATGACCGAGGTGACCGTTGGGGTACCCCAGGTGATCTGGGCCGTTGACGAGTGCGAGATCGGACGGTCGTGATTCACCCAGCTTTCCTATAAATATGCGAAGATCTCTCCTCATGCCTCACTTTCACTTCTTGAGAGTAGTGAAACTCTGCCAAAATTCACTCTCGTTCTTGAGATCTCCTGTCGTTTTCCTGATCTCCCACTCAATCTAGTAAGTAGTAAGTCTTCTTAAAATGTCTTCATCTATCCAGAGCATAGTTAGGAGCATGGCTAACTCGAGATAGCGTCCCTGCTAGCCAAGAGACCAAAGATCCTTGGCTTCCCGACCAGGCTGAACTAGGGTCTTCGAGTCCTCCCTGGTATGAGGAGAATCCTCAAACCTTAAGTTGTCTGATAGTTCCATAATTAAAGGAAAATGGGGGAATGCGAGACAAGTTCGAGGTGGTCTTGCCTTGTCCCGAGGAGGGGGCTCATCGCCCTCCTCCAGGCTTCCATACCTTCTATGTGAACCAACTAGAGATGAGTCTCAGGTTCCCGATCCCGAGATTCATTACCTCCTTATGCCAGCATATTAAGATCAGCCCGAGCCAGTTAACCCCAAACTCCTATAGCTTCCTACTGGCCCTGGCCGTCCTCCTGAGCTATTACAACATCCCTTGATCTCCTATTTCCTGAAATTAGTCCAAATTAAGAGGCTGGGACCTGGGAAATTTTACATCTCCCACAAGGGAGATCATACTTTTATCAAGGAACCCGAGATCCCACAAGGGGTGGATGAGCAGGTTCTTCTACATTAAGCAAGCAGGGAAGAAGAGGAACCCGTGGAGGTGCGATATGTCCTTTATAGATAATGTATGCATCTTCACACCCTCAACCCCAGAGCGCTCCCCCAACCTGATCTCCTTTCTTGAAGCCATGCGCGAAGAAGCTACAAGACGCCCAAGCTAGTGAAAGAGGACCTCCTCTGCCTTTTCGGGTTTAGCAGGAAGGGGGTCGAACTTGTCGGGGACCTAGGTATCACCGCGTCTTGCCTTAGTCATGTCATCACATATACTCGAGCTCGTGTCTTGTTTGAACTAATGTCAAACTTGCTTCTTCTTTTGTAGACGAATGAATGGGTAAAGCGGCGCTGTTGAAGGCCATGAGGGAGGAGGCCGAGGAGGGCTCCTCCGCTCCCGACGAAGGTGTTCAAGAAGAGGAAAGCCTCCACCCCCACAGAGAAGGAGGCTCGGCGCCAAAAGAAGAAGGGGGCCTCGACCTCAGTAGCGCAGCCCACTCCTGCCGCCGACAAGCGCCGGGCACCGACGCCCCCGACCTCGATGATCGAGGAGCGTCCCGAGCCGACGTCGGTTATTACCATTCTCGAGGTCTCTTCCTTGAAGGGGGGACCGACGAAGGAAACGGGTCCCGGGCGAGTTCCCGCCTTCAACCTCTTTGAGGACTCGCTGGTGGTCTCCCCGTCCAGGGTCGTGGCCACGGGGTTTCTCTGCAACATGGTCCCGGATCGGGACATTAGTCTATTGAGGAGCGCCACCTAACTCCAAGGCTGTGGGCTTATTCATGGCCCAACTCGCATAGGTACATTCCCGATCTTCCCGAGCTTTAGTTTCCTGCTTGTGTTAGCACTCTGACCCCTAATTCTTATGCAGGCAATGGCTTGGAGAGGCGAGGTGATAAAACGCCTTACCCAAGCTCAGCGAGAAGTGAATGACATCCTCGGCACTTCAATGAGACGCTCGAGCATTGTACCGAGCTCGAGATGCGGCTGGCGGATCTAGAGGCTGTTAGGGCCGAGGAGGAGAGGGCGGGCGAGGTGCAAAGGGAGGTGCTTGAGACCCAAGGGCTGAGGCTAGCAGCAGATAGGGCGGCTCTTATGTCCGAGAAGGGGGCTTTGGCGACCGAGAAGGAGGCTCTCGAGGCCGAGAAGAAGGCTCTCGAGGCCGAGAAGAAGGCAATAAAGGCCGAGCTCGATGAGGCCAAGGCCCGAGCTGAGGAGGAGATCGGGCGCCTAAGGAGCGAGGCTGCAATGCATGGGACCTCGGCATGGAGGAGTTCTTGAAATCCTCTGAGTTCGATGACCTGTTCTCGAAGAAGTCTCTGGCTTACTTCAAGACCAGCTTCGCAAGCTATGTGGCTCATTTCCGAGCCAATGGCTATTCCGAGGAGGAGCACCCCGCTCCTTTCCTTACCGTGAATCGGGCCATGGAAGAGCTGTCCGACGAAGACGAGGAGGAGGTCGACGAGGATGATGAGGAGGACGAGGCAGGCGCTACTCCCCCGAGCTCCCCCAAGACATAGTTGTATTTAAATTTCTCCACGTACTTTAAATTAAAATGTTTTAATGAAATTCCACCTCTTATTTTTCTCTGAGCTGTCAGTTTTCAAAGTCGATACTTGAGCACAAATCGGGGTAACCAAAACATACAATCGCATATAATATGAAACGGGATCATCCGAGCAACCACGATAGGCGATCATTTGTGATCGAACAGGGCAAATAATAACCTGAACCAACCAAGAGTTGAATAACAACACGTAATCGAACAAAGTAGCCCTGTGAAAACCCGAAAATTCAGCCCCCGGAAATGGAGCCAAAAAAAAATTCAGCTTTTGGTCGCAAATCAGCTTTTGGTCTCAAATCAGCTTTTGGTCGAAAATCAGCTTTTGGTCACAAATCAGCTTTTGGTCGAAAATCAGCTTTTGGTCGGTCAAACCAGCTTTTGGTCGAAAATCAGCTTTTGGTCGGTCAAACCAGCTTTTGGTCGGTCAAACCAGCTTCTGCACAGTCAACTTAGCAGTCCAGTTATCAGCCAACTCAGCAGACAACTCAGCTGTCAACCCAGCAGTCAACTCAGCTTTGACCACGTAAAAATTCAGATTTTTGGGTAACGAAAACTTCTCCCGCAGATTTCAGCAAGTTCTTCATGCGTACAGACCAGATTGTTTGCAACCATAATTGCCAATTTAGAGGATTAATGGCCAATTAAGGGACCCAAATCAATGCCTACACTAATGTTTTTGTAACAACCATTTTAATGGCCATGAAAGCAGGGATTTATGGCCTTAATAGCAGACCCTTGATTTACCCATTTCTGCACCTATAAATACCTCTTTGTAGCATCAAAGGACCCACACTTCTCCCAAAATTTTCTCAAAAAAATTACAGTAACTTGAACGTTGAAACCTTGCTTCCTAGTGCACCAGCTTTATACCAGATTTCTTTCAAACTCCAGATTACGGTAAGTGGGTTTTTGCTATTATATTCGGTTGATATATATTATATATTATTCATGTAAAAATTCAGTTTTGAGCCTACTATTCAAGCACTGTTTCAATTCAGATTTCTGCTTCGTTCAAACTCTGTTTTTTACACTGATTTTACTGTCGTAATATGGGTCTACGGAATATTCCGCACTCTGGGTTACGTGATGTAACCACATGGCCTCGACCCCTTGAGGAGTAAAAATTAGGGACTGATCAGTAAACCATAGACACGAAGTAATTATCAGTGCTAGCTTTCTGTTAAGTTCTGTTGTGTTCAATTCCGTTATGCTCTGTTATGCTCTGTTACGCTCTGTTATGCTCTGTTATGAGATCTGTATTCAGTATATGTATATGAATATTTGTTATGCTCGAATGGTATCCCACACTTGCTGAGTGTTTTCCCAAACACTCACTCCTTACTTCTCCACCCAGATAATAATGAAGAGCAGGTAGAAGAAGAGGAACAAGAGCTGTTCTGGGGTTGGTGAAGATCAGTTTTCTGTTAATGTCATTATTTATTTTTTTTCGCTTCCGCAATTTCTCCGATTTTCAGATGTAAAAACGATTATATTTCGATTATTAATACACTGATTTGAGCTATGCTATTATGGCTTAATGTTTTACAATTTTATAATTGTATAATATTGCCGATGTCATGAGTCTCGATCTCTGGGCGTGAGCTTTTAGTGGTATCAGAGCTCACCAAGTGCATAATCCGGCTGGGAAACCAAATCTGAAATTTTCGAGGTCCGGAACGAACTTTCAGATTTTGGCGAAAGACCAGTGCTACTCCCTCCAAAACGTCCCAACGAGCAATACTCACTTCATTGTCACCAAAGGCGCGTTTTGGCCGAATTCCTTCGTTTAGGCCTCCGAAAAAGCGTTTTCGCCGTTTTTGGAAATATTTGAAAATTCAATAACTTTTTGTACAGGACTCCGATTTCAGTTTCGTCAACTGTTCTGTAATCCCTATGGTTAGTAATTTCAGTGTATGGAATAATCTCAAAACTTTCTATTTTTGGAAATATCTTCGATTTTTAGGAAATGGCCCCCTCTGCTCCCAGTACCCGTGATACTGCTGCCATTCGCATGAAACCAATTGCCCTCGACAATCAAAGCCGCACGATTAGGCGCCTTAGAGTTCAACTAGCAACAGAGAGATGAGGGTTAGCTACAATGAAGAAAGAACATAAGGATACCCAAGTAGCATTAGTAGCCTCACACAAGGTCATCGCCGGACTCACGGAAATAGGCCTTAGTATGTCTAAGAAGATCGAAAATATGAAGGCAAAGAATCAAAAGGCTATAGAAATCCATGTGGTGTTCCATCAAAAGTTTCAGGCTCGTATCCAAGAATCCGAAGACTCGATGCAAGCACAACACCTTATCATCGAGGCCCTGGTAGTGGAGAAAGATAGCTTACTCCAAACAATCCAAGGTCTGCAAGAAGCTAACGATGCTCTTGCTCCATTCGATGATGAATGGGAGGAAGAACCGGAAGAACACCAGGAGGAAGAAGAGATTCCGATAGGCGAGGGACAGATAGATGATGAATAGAAAATGTTTTACCTTAAGCTTTGTATTCAATTCATCCTTCTATTTGAAATTTGTTTATCCCTTCGTGATATCGTATTCTCGATCGTTTCACATTTATACACCTTCATTCTTAGTAAGCTTTCCTATGGCAGAATATGGCTGGAGGCCGTAGAAGTGATAGAAACAATGGAGGTGAAGGACCCTCCAACCCCAATTCGGGAGGTGGTCTTAGTAGAGAAGACCTGATGGTAATTGCTACCATAGTTTCCACGACTCTGCAAGGGTTGGTTAACCCCAAAAACAACAACCAAGCTCCTCCTCCTCCCCCTCCACCTCGTGGGACGAAGTTCTACTATGAGTCCATCCGCAAGAACAAAGACCACACCTTCGATGGGAGCCATGACTCCGAAGTTGCCGAGACGTGGATGAAAATTGTCGAAACGCAACTTCGACTACTATAAATCCCAGACGCTTTCAAGGTAGATGTGGTAACACCACTTCTGGACGGAAAAGCTGGGAAATGGTGGGAAACAGTCGAGCCAACCATGGCTGAAAATGGACAAATCACATGGCAAAGGTTTCGGGAAGCATTCTTGAAACAATACTTTCCCATGGAAGTCAGAATGCAACGGCTCAGCGAGTTTGAGACCTTCACTCAGACCGCAGATATTTCGGTAGTAGAGTATACCTCCAAGTTCAATTCATTGGGCACCTATGTCCCAACGATCATGGAAATAATACTCTAAAGATGCACCGATACAAGAAGGGTCTGAATAGCCGAATCCAGTCAGCCCTCGCAGTCTACCAAACCACGAGTCTTGAAGACTTGATGGGAGCTGCAATCCGAGCAGAAACTGACATAGAGAGGCGGGAAGCTAACAACAAGAATAAACGCCCCTTCAATGCTCAGACTTCACACGGTGGGCCTAAGAACAAGCGGCCGAACCTCAACAACCGTGGCTCAGCACCTACCCCGGGTAACCAGACGTTGCCAACTTGTGCCTCCTGCGGCCAAAGTCATGGTGGAGATTGTCGCAAGCAGAGCGGTGCATGCTTCAAGTGTGGAAAGTTGGGCCACCGAATTCTGTCCGGAGAACCAAGGTCCAAAGGCTGGATCGAGCAATGCGGCTCCAAACAAGCCAAAGCCCAGGGTGGATAAACCCAATGCTCGGGTGTTCGCAATGACCCAAGAAGAAGCTGAAGACGCCAGCGATGTGGTGACAGGTACCATTTTTATCAACAAGATGCCTGCTTATGTGTTGTTTGATTGTGGTGCTACCCATTCATTCGTATCTAGGAGATTTTCTAAGAAGTTAGGGCTAGAGCCTGAAATTCTATGTGAACCCTATAGAGTAGCAACTCCTACCAACGCTACCATTGAAACACACAAAATCCATCGGGACTGCGAGATGTCCATAAATGACCGTTCATTCTCTGCAAACCTGATACAACTCAACATGGTCGAGTTTGACGCCATATTAGGGATGGATTGGTTATCTACGAACCATGCATTGGTAGATTGCCGAGGTAATAGTGTGAAGCTTCAAGCCCCTGGTCAAGAAGAGCTGACTTATTATGGTAAGAACAAGGAGCGAAAGTCCCTACTTTCTGCTGCCCAAGCATGGACAGACATGAAATCAGGAGCATAAGTTTTCTTGGCAATGATCCATGAAGTAAAAGAAGGAGACGAACTCAAGATAGAAGACATCCCAGTGGTACAGGAGTTCACAGATGTGTTTCCAAATGACTTACGTGGAAAGGTTCCTGACAGAGAGATTGAATTCGAAATCAACCTAGTGCCAGGGACGGCCCCAATATCCAAGGCACCCTAACGAATGGCACCTGCAGAACTCAAGGAGCTCAAGGACCAACTACAAGAACTGCTGGACAAAAAGCAGATCAGACCCAGTGTGTCACCTTGGGGAGCTCCAGTTTTATTCGTCAAGAAGAAGGATGGAACCATGAGATTGTGTATCGACTATAGGGAGTTGAACAAGATCAAAATCAAGAATTAGTATCCCCTTCCGAGAATCTACGACTTCTTTGATCAACTCAAGGGAGCTACAACCTTCTCCAAGTTAGATTTGAGGTCAGGTTATCACCAGCTAAATATCAAGGCTGAAGATGTTCCTAAAACAGCATTTAGAACCAGATATGGAAATTACGAATTCACGGTGATGCCATTTGGTCTAACTAATGCACCAACGGCCTTCATGGACCTCATGAACCGCGTGTTCAAGCCGTTCCTCGACAAATTTGTGGTGGTGTTCATAGATGATATACTCGTGTATTCGTCAAGCAAAAAATACCACAAGGAACATCTCCGAATTACTCTCCAAACCCTGCGAGAGAAACAACTGTACGCCAAATTCAAGAAGTGGGAATTCTGGCTGAAGAGTGTGGAATTTCTAGGCCATATAATCTCCGAAGCAGGAGTATCAGTGGATCCAAAGAAGGTAGTAGCCATCATGGACTGGCCTGCACCTAAGACGGTGACAGAAGTTAGAAGCTTCTTAGGATTGGCCGACTATTATCGAAAGTTCGTAGAAGGTTTCTCCTCAATAGCCTTACCACTCATTAGACTCACCCAGAAGAACTCCAAGTTCAACTGGAACGAAGAATGTGAGACAAGCTTCGAAACTTTAAAGACAAAGCTTGCGTTTGCTCCTGTTCTGACGCTACCCGTGGGAGACAAAAGCTTCACCATCTACAGCGATGCATCAAAAGAAGGACTAGGGTGTTTACTCATGCAATATGGCAAGGTAATTGCTTACGCCTCAAGGCGACTGAAGACGCATGAACGAAACTACCCAACCCATGATTTAGAGCTAGCTGCGGTAGTTTTTTCTCTAAAGATTTGGCGACACCATCTCTACGGGGAAAAGTGCGAAGTATTCACCGACCATCAAAGTCTCAACTATATATTCACTCAGAAGGAATTGAACCTGAGACAAAGACGATGGCTCGAGCTTTTGAAAGACTATGACTTAACGATAAACTACCATCCAGGAAAAGCGAATAAGGTAGCTGATGCGTTAAGTCGGAAGAACATGAAAAAGGTGATACTATCTTCAGTCTCAGCCCAATCATGCCTTAGAGAATTGGTCAAGCTAAAGCAAGATCAAGACCCCAGCTTGATGAGGCTGAAAGAACAGATCAAGGAAAGGGAAGTGCCTGATTTCCAAACAGACCAAGATGGGATCCTTTGGATGAACGGACGACTATGTGTACCCGACGTCGATAACCTCCGTTAGGAAGTGATGTCTGAAGCACATAAGTCCAAATTCTCAATCCACCCGGGAAGTACAAAGATGTACAGAGATTTGAAAGAACACTTCTGGTGGAATGGGATAAAAAGAGATGTTGCTGATTTTGTTGCTATATGCCACGTATGCCAACAAGTCAAGGCGGAACATCAAAGACCTGGAGGATTGTTACAACCACAGGAAATTCCAGAATGGAAGTGGGAAAACATATCCATGGATTTTGTAGTCGGTCTACCGAAGACAAGACTAGGCCACGATGGAATATGGGTAATCGTGGATAGATTAACAAAATCTGCACATTTTCTGTCTGTCCGAATGAACTGCGGCTTGGATAAGCTAGCTTCATTGTACATGGAAAACATCGTCAGACTGTATGGAGTTCCAACCATCATTCTATCAGATAGGGACCCAAGGTTTGTATCTCGTTTCTGGAAGAGCTTCCAAGAAGCTATGGGAAGTAAGGTCACCCTCAGTACGGCTTACCATCCACAGATAGATGGCCAAACTGAGAGGACCATCCAGACCCTAGAAGACATGTTGCGGACATGCACCTTTGATTTCGGTAGTAATTGGAGCGAACATCTACCTCTAATAGAGTTCGCATACAACAATAGCTACCACAGCAGCATAGGGATGGCACCAATTGAAGCCCTCTATGGACGTTAATGTCGATCGCCGTTGTATTGGGATGAAGTTGGATAGAAGGTCATCACAGGACCTGAACTTGTCCAGGAGACAGTGAAAAAGGTGGCCATCATAAAGTAAAGACTGAAGGCAGCCCAGAATCGACAGAAAAGTTGGGCAGATTTAAAGAGAAGACCATTGGCCTTCGAGGTAGGCGAGAAAGTGTATCTCAAGATTTCTCCAATGAAAGGAGTAGTCCGCTTTGATAAGGCCGGAAAACTGAATCCCCGATATATCGGACCATACAAAATCTTGGAAAGAGTAGGTACACTTGCATACAGACTGGCCTTACCGCCCAGTATGTCAAGAATCCACAATTGCTTCCATGTCTCACAACTAAGAAGATATATCGCAGATTCTAGTCATGTTCTCGATGAAGGACCACCTCTTGTGGAAGGGAATTTGACCCAAGGACTGAGCTATGAAGAAGTCCCAGTTCGAATCGTGGACAAAAAGGACCAGATTCTTAGACGAAGAACAATCCCGTACGTCAAAGTCCAATGGTCCAACCACACCGAAAGAGAAGCCACATGGGAAATGGAGGAGAATATGCATAGTCAATATCCCTACCTTTTCGAGGATCATAGTGACCAAAGTTTCGAGGACGAAACTTCTTTTAAGGAGGGAGGGATGTGAAAACCCGAAAATTCAGCCCCCGGAAATAGAGCCAAAAAAAATCAGCTTTTGGTCGCAAATCAGCTTTTGGTCGAAAATCAGCTTTTGGTTGCAAATCAGCTTTTGGTCGAAAATCAGCTTTTGGTTGAAAATCAGCTTTTGGTCGAAAATCAGCTTTTGGTTGAAAATCAGCTTTTGGTCGCAAATCAGCTTTTGGTCGGTCAAATCAGCTTTTGGTCGGTCAAACCAGCTTCTGCACACTCAACTCAGCAGACAACTCAGCAGTCCGTTGATGGTATTTCTGTGGATCCCAGTAAGGTTGAGGCTGTTCTTAACTGGGAGCGTCCCAAAGAGCGTTGCGGAGATTCGTAGTTTCTTGGGATTGGCTGGCTATTATCGTTGTTTTATCGTGGGATTTTGTGAAAACCCGAAAATTCAGCTCCCAGAAATAGAGAAAAAAAAAACAGCTTTTGGTCGCAAATCAGCTTTTGGTCGAAAATCAGCTTTTGGTCGCAAAGCAGCTTTTGGTCGAAAAGCAGCTTTTGGTCGAAAATCAGCTTTTGGTCGAAAATCAGCTTTTGGACGCAAACCAGCTTTTGGTCGGTCAAACCAGCTTCTGCACACTCAACTCAGCAGACAACTCAGCAGTCCACTCAGCAGTCAACTCAGCAGTCAACTCAACAGTCAACCCAGCAGTCAACTCAGCTTTGACCACGTAAAAATTCAGATTTTTGGGTAACGAAAACTTCTCCCGCAGATTTCAGCAAGTTCTTCACGCGTACAGAGGAGATTGTTTGCAACCATAATTTCCAATTTAGAGGATTAATGGCCAATTAAGGGACCCAAATCAATGCCTACACTAATGTTTTTGTAACAGCCATTTTAATGGCCATAATAGCAGGGATTTATGGCCTTAATAGCAGACCACCCTTGATTTACCCATTTCTGCACCTATAAATACCTCGCTGTAGCATCAAAGGACCCACACTTCTCCCAAAATTTTCTCAGAAAAATTACAGTAACTTGCACGTTAAAACCTTGCTCCCTAGTGCACCAGCTTTATACCAGATTTCGTTCAAACTCCAGATTACGATAAGTGGGTTTTTGCTATTATATTCGGTTGATATATATTATATATTATTAATGTAAAAATTCAGTTTTGAGCCTACTATTCGAGCACTGATTCAATTCAGATTTCTGCTTCGTTCAAACTCTATTTTTGCACTGATTTTACTGTCGTAATATGGGTCTACGGAATATTCCGTACTCTGGGTTACGTGATGTAACCACATGGGCTCGACCCCTTAGAGGAGTAAAAATTAGGGACTGATCAGTAAACCATAGACACGAAGTAATTATAGTGCTATCTTTCTGTTAAGTTCTGTTATGTTCTGTTCCGTTATGCTCTGTTATGCTCTGTTACGCTCTCGTATGCTCTGTTATGAGATCTGTTATTCAGTATATGTATATGAATATTTGTGTTAGGATAAAATTTATAGTTTTGGTGATAACAAAAATAAGAAAAGATTTGGACTTAACGATGATAATCGAATAATCTTTTCATAAGATATCAAGTTGCTGATAACAGTGATCGGTTTGAATTACAGTTATGATATCGGGTTGTTCAGAATCGTGTTTTTTGGAAACAGTGGAGTTATTGATCTTGTTATTCGGGTTATCGGGTCAGATATTTACTGTTGATGGTTTACTAAGGATGATGATATCTGCCAACAGCATTTGACTATTGTATCGGTGATGGTATCTGCCAATAGCATTTGATTTTGGATCAGTGAAGGTTGCTGACGACAGATCTCACAACAGTAAAGTTCAACAGGAACAACTCGTTAACAATCAAAGGATGCAGTCAACAGATATGAGCATAGTAGAACTATCAGATACCGTGACGTCATTGATACCGTCAGATATCGCTACAGTGTTTTCAATGATTATCAGTACAGTGGTTATAAAATAAATGATGACGTCAGGCTTTCTGAAATTGCAAATGGTCAGATATGTTTACCGCGACAGATAGTTACTGTTCAATCGTCTTCAAGAAAAATACTTCTGCCAACAGAAAATAATTCAGGAACAAATGGTTAATCAATTCAAACGGGACCATATAATCAAATTGGAGAGAATCAAGGGTCTCGATCAAATCGTAAAAATTGCCTGGAATTAAGGAGACATGATTGGTACTATTTTTGGGTAAATAGTACACATTGGCAGAGGTTGTTACAACGGGATTGCACATATATGGAAATTATATCGTTGCCTCTGTCGATATGAAATTTACCATGTAGTGGAGCAGGATTGACGGCGTACGATTTTCTGAATTTCAAAAAGGATTTTGTTGACTTATCTAAATTAATCGACCGTTAAGTGAAGAGTATAAATAGCAGAAGTTTTGAATTGAAGAAAAACTCTTGCCACTGCTATTGCTGTTACGCTGTCAAATTGCTTTCTGAGCTTTCATTACTTTGAAGTCACTCTCACAAAAGCTCAAACACTCGAAGAACTATACCGTTGATCTTCATAGAAAAATATCTTCGAGTCATCCTCTGATTCACCATTGTTGAATCGATTTCATTGTATAAGAAATCAGAGGATTTTACAGTCTCACAGAACTTGTATTCATTGTTATATTTAGTTGAGTCTATAACAAATGGGCTTCTCAAAAAGCCGTTTGAAATATTGCTAAGAGTTGTAAACCAGCAGCTGCGTCTGCGTGGATTGTTTGAGGAGTACTAGGAGTTCACCTTGAGCGAGGCTCGGTGATCAGGTGTGTGCAGAAGGCCTGTACAAATCAAATCTTCTAGTGAAACCTTCCTGAAAAGGAAGAAGGGGAGACGTAGGATATATATATTCGAACTTCCAGAAACAAACTCTGAACTCTCACTTTTACTTTACGCATTTATTTACTGCATTAATCTGTTCACAAATCAATCAGCTTCTTTCCGCACAATTTTTGTTAGCCGAGAAATTTGTCTAAAACTGAGATACCTTGAGTCTGGTAACTCGGACTTAAGTTGAGCAGTTCTTGTAAAACTTTTAAAAGGTTTCGAAAAATTTAAAATATCCAAGAGTTCATTCAACCCCCCCCCCCTTCTGAACTCTTGCAGTTGTTTCGAACCTATTGATCCTATTTTCGGGACTATCAATTGGTATCAGAGCCTGTGTATCTCAATATTGAACAGTTTTCTTTCGTGCTTTATTATATCTCAATATGTCTACTTCTCACAACAAGATTCCTTTGTTTTCAAGGGAAGACTATGACGACTGGAAGATACGCATGCAAGCGCATTTGGCTTCTCTAGATGATGAAATGTGGGTGGTCCTCACTGAAGGGTCGCTGAAGATTATGAAGCCTAATCTAGCGTTTGCTATATCCAATGGTGAGCCTCGATTCCTTGTGAAGGCCAGACATGAATATACAAGTGAAGACAAAAAGAAGCCAACTTGGATAATGTGGCCAGGGATATCCTTTACAAGACGCTGGACAAGGACAAAAACATAGTTCAGCAATTTCAAACCTGCGCCACAG
>KQ986754.1:66128-107594 GCA_001598015.1 Dorcoceras hygrometricum
GCGCAATCCGGCGGCCAGCCATAGCGCAATCGTCCGGCCACCTTGCTCCTGTCGCGCGGCTAGCGCGCGACGTCAGAGTGTCAATCGCGCGGCCAGCGCGCGATGGTGTCGCGTGCGCCATAGCGCGCGCGCGACGTGGTGGTCGCCGCCGCACATGGCGGCGGCCCGGCGGCTTGCTTCCCGAATTTCGTTTTTCGATCTGAAAAATTAAAGATTAGATACAATAGGGAAATAATCGTATTGATCAGATCCGAAAACCTTGGCTCTGATACCGTTGTTGGATAGCCACGGCGGATCCGGATCACGCCTCCCGGCGAGGCAGCGGAAGAACAAAAACAATACCGGGAGACGATCAATACAATAAAACAATAAACAAATCTATGACATTCATAGGGCGTTTAGATCGCTACCTTTCTGGCAACTCGTGCCTGGCTCCGACCAGTTTCTCGAGGAAACCGACACTTCACGGTATATGGCGGTAGACTACGTCAATCAGGTCCACGACCGGAGACAGGATTCCTTCGTCAGCCTGCACTAGAAGGCCTGACGAGATCGGCACGGACGGATTCTCCTCATCAAGATTGGTCGGAACAATTTCCGGCGGCACGTGGCGGCGGCGGTGGCGGCGGCTTATGAGAGGAGGGAGGGGCGGCGCACACTTAGGGTTAGGGTTACAAGTGTTAAGTGTTGTGTTAAGTTATGAAGTCTAGGCTTAAGTCTATATTAAATTGAATTAAAGATGGACTTGGACCGGCCCAACGGGCACGGGTCCAACGGATGAACATTCAGTTCATCCCCATCACCGAGACTTCATTATAACTCCGATCGCCGATCAGATCGGACCGATCGACTCAGTTTCCAAAACTGAATGCTATGATCTGAAAAACCATTTTTCAGAACCCCAGTGCAAAATGACCGTTTTGCCCCTCAACATCGGAAAATCACGATTTGACCTCTGTTGACTTTTAGCAAGTCGCACTCCCCAAAATCCTCTTCGTATGTTCAACACATTGAGCTGAGTATCCGTGAGGGAATCTCGAATCCAGTACTTGTGTGACCCTCAATGGTTCAGGGATACAGCTAGCCGTGGGCCCACAACCATGTGGCTCCGGAATCACAATTCCGGACTTGCCCATCGGATCATGGTAAGAGCGTCTAGCAACATCACCCCATGATCCCCTAGGTATCACTGATAGTGCCCGCAAGAACCAGTTGGTCGTGGTTAGCGTACAGTACGGTCCTTTCAATCCATATATCCCGATAAGATCAACGACCATTGGTAAATCGAGAGTCGCTAAAGATCCGATAGCTATGCGTACATATTGGAGATCGAATAGTGACATCACGAGTGTAACTAGGTAAACACATTCACCTAAAACACTTCTAGTACTCTGGCCAGAGATTTATACACTATTATCCCCTCAGATAGCATAGGATATCCACGCATGCCTGCGAGCGGTGAATCCTCGACAACGATGCATCGACTCCTACATGCATCGGGGTCTCACCCAATCCCGCCGCCTGATGACCCCAAGTGAGTCGGCAAACGAGTCAAAGTGAGACGCCTATCATGTAGAGTCTCAATGACGTTTCGAGTCGTGAGGACTAATCAGTACAACCAAGACTTCGGACTTATCCACTCAACAAATGGTAACCACTTGGAAAGTCCGAACGAGGGCAGTTCGATAGATAACCAGGTCACTATCTATCTGCATGCTCAGAACATCACAATGTTCCCTACCAATGAAACATGGTACTTCGCATCGCAGATACTAGTCTCTAGCTCAGGCGGCCTTATCCTCATTTTGACGGCCCAATCGACTAGGAACATGTTCAGAATATACAGTGACTATTAAATGTGTTTCATGATAGCCGTCGTACCCAATATCACATCTAACATACACTTTAGTGTATTCTAGGTCTTACTCAACGCAATTGTTAATCATCATACAACACAATGAATGTAAAGAATGCCACATAAGTAAATGAGAATATAATATATAAAGATTGTCATATACAAGAGTCTATAAACCCACACGCCACAAGTTGGCTAGTTGGGAATCTACTCTAACAAGCAGTGGGTCACTTGTTCAGGGGAACAGCTCTGCTTACGTAAGCTCTACCATTGGAAGACTATCTATCGAGGAAACAGTACTACTTACTTCATCCCCTTGTCTCGTGTTCAAAGGGTACAGCATTGCTTACGTAAGCATTACTCATAGAGGATTATCTGTCGTAGGGGGAACATGGTCTCTGTTTTGTTAAGCGCGACGTCAGTTGAACAGGAGAAATCTGTCAACAGATATATTCTGTACACAATTGATGCTTATCTGTTAACAGATTCCATTCCATTCCCGCGATACATTAAAAAAAACAGATTTGCTTAGGTGTGATGTTTTAAGATTTTGGCGCGTCGTTTTTTTTTTTACATTTTCCGTACGGGCAAAATATTTTCAAAATCTTTTCTAAAAATAGTACGCACCGTCGGATGCACGTGTTTTCCTTCATGCGCATCGTCACACCAACATTCTTTCTCTTTCTTAACGTTTCATATTCACCATCTTTATTTACGGAATTTCCAATACGCGCTAACGCTTAATGTGCAATTGTACTCTTTGCATTCTCTTGCGTTCGTGTTCTTGTATTCTCTTTTGCATAGATTTGCTTTCAGGAACTCTTCATCATCTCAATCTACTGTAATGGCATCCGTATTCATCACCAACTCCTATCAGGTCAACTTTGAATCAGTATTGATGATCCCAGAAAACGAAGGCATGCTACATATGTTCAAAGCACTTGAGGCCAGTGGTATAAGAGGGTTTCTGGGTTGTGAATCGATGGTATATGAGAAGGAGTTAAAACAGTTCTTTGACACAGCGTTGGTCCAGGATGGAGATATCACAGGGGCTATTTCAGGAAAATACTTCTCTGTATCTCAGTATCAATTTGCAGAAACCTTTGCGTTGCCAACGGAAGGGCTAGTAACTTTTTCCGATGTGCCGAAGCATTTGGTCTATAAGGCAAGGAGCATATTTTCAAAATCTGGTGAGCAAGTTGAAATTCATGGCAAGAAGAGATTCCTGAAGTATGAATATCGTTTGCTGAATGATATTCTGGCCAAAGCTATTACTGTTAAGGCCGGTTCCTATGATGTTGTTACCAGTGAACGTTTTCAAATGATGACCGCAATTCAGTTTGGGCTAAAAATTAACTGGAGTAAGATTGTGTTCAGTGTGCTGAAAGAAATGGTGGATAGGACGCAGAAGAAAGCCAAGGGCTATGCTGCAAAAATTGGTGTGCTCCTGAAGAGCATCCCTGCTATCACCATGGGAGAAGGAGTTCCATTCCCCACTTCAAATATTCTGTCTATGAAGACAGTTAACCCTTATATCGCCACGAATCAAACTATTGATGCTCGTGGACAGTCCGAGGAGCAAGGGATGGCTAGTGAGGCGATTGCGAAACGAAAATCCAAATCAAAGAAGAAGTATGTATCTACGGATGATCCAAAGAAGAGGTGCACTGTGAAAAGCAAAGCCTCACCCTCCCCGACTGGTATGGATATTGTTACTGTTGCACAGGATGTGGTGCCTATTCAGATTGTTGAACCGACCCCTGCTGCAATAGCTGTAGTATCTCCTGTGCCCAAACGCAGATACCCGTAGAGGAAATTGATTCTGTCAACGGGCTCTGATGATGAAACGTTGGATGAGCAGGAATCGGTTAAGGAGACTGCTGAGGTTACTGATAGAGAAACTATTGTGGCTCCTTCTGATGAAGTTGATGTAATTATTGAGCAGGTTATTGCGGAAACTTCGAAGTTGGGAACAGATGAAACAGAGAAGGAAGAACATCTTTTTGATGAGACCGAAATTGGAGAAGATTTTGATAAGTGGTTAGATGAGTCTTTTACGGATTTTGTTTCCAGGAACAGTGAGCAAGTGATTGATGAAACAAGGACTGTGATAGAAGATGAGGGCAGCAAGAATCTTGTGTTTGAAAAAAGGACATCGCCAAAGCTGTCGGCAGCAAGCAAAGTGTTGAGGAGCTCATGTCTATTGATGATTTATTGTTGCAAATTTCTGACGACATGATGCTGCCGTCGATCACTGCCGCAGAAATCACCAAAATTCAACGTGGTGAATCCATCAATATCAATGAAGTACAGGAACGAGATTTGTACTATGCCAGTATACCGAGGATCTCAATGCATGATAAGGGGAAGGAAATCTTAGAGGAAGATGAGCCAGTTAAAGGGAACCCTGCCCGGGAGATGGTTGAGTTAATTTGTGGTGATGTGGAGTTTCTGGTAAAGCTCCGTGACCGGGTGATGCTCGACGTAGTTAATTTCTTTCATTCTTTTAGTTTGAATAAATTGTCTGATATTGATGGTCT
Source organism: Dorcoceras hygrometricum (assembly GCA_001598015.1). Lineage (NCBI taxonomy): Eukaryota > Viridiplantae > Streptophyta > Magnoliopsida > Lamiales > Gesneriaceae > Dorcoceras > Dorcoceras hygrometricum. The sequence continues at coordinate 70,524 of KQ986754.1, forward strand.
GCGAGATTTTTGCACAGGGTGTATATACAGAAAGTTTTGTTGGGTATTTCAGTGATTCGGATTACAGAGTATACCAGAGATTGACTCAGACTCTTCCGATGGATGTACAGTTTATCGCTCTCCTTCTCCGATTTCTCAAGAAGCTGGTTCTTCTGTTCCTGAGGTACATTTTGCGTTAGGTCCTGTCAATTTTGGTGCTGCACAGGAGGAGCAATCTTACTATGTTCAGAGTCTAGAATCTCCTCCTCCTACGTTTCAGCACCAAGTGACTTCTGCTTCATCCAGTGGTTCTCCAATGCATTTTACTCGTGATTATATTCCATTGGATGCTACTACAGATGATCTAACTTCATTACGAATTGGCCCCACTGAGTTTCATACAGCCCTCGATGATCTCCGAGCTTTCATACTACATCATATTGATGATTCTAACAGTGAGATACTATCTAAGCTCCATACGCTTGAAAGAGGCCTTCGAGACACTCTGCACGATCAAGATGACAACGCCCGTAAATTGATTAACAATGTTTGTCAAGATTCCCATACTATGAGTGATGTCCAGAAAATTCACTTGAATGAATTTAAGAAAGTTTTTTTGGCACAGGGTGTCATTGTTGGTGCAGATTCGCTGGAAACCAGGAAGGAGTTCAAAGCGCTTGATGCTAAAATTAATTCATTAGATGGGAAGGTTGCTGCTATCAGAAATGAACAGTTGGAATTCCAAACGAAAATAGCAGCAGATATTCTGAGCCTCTCCACCCAGCTTGGTGATATCGTCGACTACATACGTGGCGGTGATGCCAAAAAGGGGGAAGGAAGCAGCAGCCGCCGCCCTCTACCTACTCCTGTTCATCAAAGTGAAGGCAGTGGTGATGTTGTTAGAACTACAGAGATCTCACAGCAAGACATTGACAATGCTCAAAGAGATATTCTGGAAAGAATGATGCGTGCTGATAGAGAAAGAGAAAGGGAGAGTAGAAGTAAGAGCAGAGGGAGTGGATCCTATAAAAGAAGAAGATATTAGATCAGTTGAGGATTGGTTAGAATAGAAGTATGGCTGTGACTAACTGTTGTACAAATCTTTTGTACCTCATTTTCAGTTAATGGAATTTCAGTTCTCAGCAGTTCGTGTGCAATTTATTTTTCCTATCTATTTATCTCGGCTGCTAAGTTTTTTCATCACCAAAAATCTCACAGCAAGACATTCACAATGCTCAAAGAGATTTTCTGGAAAGAATGATTCGTGTTGATAGAGAAAGAGAAAGGGAGAGTAGAAGTAAGAGCAGAGGGAGTGGATCCTATAAAAGAAGAAGATATTAGATCAGTTGAGGATTGGTTAGAATAGAAGTATGGCTGTGACTAACTGTTGTACAAATCTTTTGTACCTCATTTTCAGTTAATGGAATTTCAGTTCTCAGGAGTTCGTGTGCAATTTATTTTGCCTATCTATTTATCTCGGCTGCTAAGTTTTGTCATCACCAAAAAGAGGGAAATTGTTAGGAAAAAATTTATAGTTTTGGTGATAAGAAAAATAAGAAAATATTTGGACTTAACGATGAGAATCAAATAATCTTTTCATAAGATATCAAGTTGCTTATAACAGTGATCGGTTTGAATTACAGTTATGATATCGGGTTGTTCAGAATCGGGTTTTTCGGAAACATTGGAGTTATTGATCTTGTTATTCGGGTTATTGGGTCAGATATTTACTGTTGATGGTTTACTAAGGATGATGATATCTTCCAACAACATTTGACTATTGTATCGATGATGGTATCTGCCAACAGCATTTGATTTTAGATCAGTGAAGGTTGCTGACGACAGATCTCACAACAGTAAAGTTCAACAGGAACAACTCGTTAACAAGCAAAGGATGATGTCAACAGATATGAGCATAGTAGAATTATCAGATACCGTGAAGTCATTGATACCGTCAGATATCGCTACAGTGTTTTCAATGATTATCAGTACAGTGGTTATAACATAAATGATGAAGTCAGCCTTTCTGAAATTGCAAATGGTCAGATATGTTTACCGCGACAGATAGTTGTTGTTCAATCGTCTTCAAGAAAAATACTTCTGCCAACATAAAAGAATTCAGGCACAAATGGTTAATCGATTCAAACGGGACCATATAATCAAATTGGAGAGAATCAAGGGTCTCGATCAAATCGTAAAAATTTCTTGGAATTAAGGATACATGATTGGTACTATTTTTGGGTAAATAGTACACATTGGCAGAGGTTGTTACAACGGGATTGCACATATATGGAAATTATATCGTTGCCTCTGTCGATATGCAATTTACCATGTAGTGGAGCAGGATTGACGGCGTACGATGTTCAGAATTTCAAAAAGGATTTTGTTGACTTATCTAAATTAATCGACCGTTAAGCGAAGAGTATAAATAGCAGAAGTTTTGAATTGAAGAAAAACTCTTGCCACAGCTATTGCTGTTACGCTGTCAAATTGCTTTCTGAGCTTTCATTACTTTGAAGTCACTCTCACAAAAGCTCAAACACTCGAAGAACTATACCGTTGATCTTCATAGAAAAATATCTTCGAGTCATCCTCTGATTCACCATTGTTGAATCGATTTCATTGTATAAGAAATCAGAGGATTTTACAGTCTCACAGAACTTGTATTCATTGTTATATTTATTCATTGTTATATTTAGTTGAGTCTGTAACAAACGGGCTTCTCAAAAAGCCGTTTGAAATATTGCTAAGAGTTGTAAACCAGCTGCTGCGTCTGTGTGGATTGTTTGAGGAGTACTAGGAGTTCACCTTGAGCGAGGATCGATGATCGGATGTGTGCAGAAGGCCTGTACAAATCAAATCTTTTAGTGAAACCTTCCTGAAAAGAAAGAAGGGGAGACGTAGGATATTTATATCCGAACTTCCAGAAACAAACTCTGAACTCTCACTTTTACTTTATGCATTTATTTACTGCATTAATCTTTTCACAAATCAATCGGCTTCTTTCCGCACAATTTTTGTTAGCCGAGAAATTTGTCTAAAACTGAGATACCTTGAGTCTGGTAACTCGGACCTAAGTTGAGCAGTGCTTGTAAAACTTTTAAAAGGTTTCGAAAAATTTAAAATATCCAAGAGTTCATTCAACCCCCCCCCCCTTCTGAACTCTTGCAGTTGTTTCGAACCTATTGATCCTATTTTCGGGACTATCAATTTGTTATGCTCGAATGGTATCCCCCACTTGCTGAGTGTTTCCCCAAACACTCACCCCTTACTTCTCCACCCAGATAAGAATGAATAGCAGGTAGAAGAAGAGGAACAAGAGCTGTTCTGGGGTTGGTTAAGATCAGTTTTCTGTTAATGTAAATTATTTATTTTTTTTTGCTTCCGCTATTTCTCTGATTTTCAGATGTAAAAACGATTATATTTCGATTACTAATAGACTGGTTTGAGCTATGCTATGATGGCTTAATGTTTTACAATTTTATAATTGTTTAATATTGCCGATGTCATGAGTCTCGATCTCGGTGCGTGACAAGCCAGAGCACGCTTAGTTGAATGAAAGCTACTTTGTATGAGTATCTCTTAGGACGTGATTGTCCAGTTTGCAAGGGGAAAACCAGAGCAAGGACGGTGTTTGTCCATGCTAGATTACTTCATTGTAGGTTTTTTTCCCGAGCTAGTCGAGTCCTTCATACCCAGGTGGAGTTTCCACCCTTGGAGGTGCCAATGCGAGATTGGGATTTAAGTTCCGAGCTGGTCGTGCTTATGCGCTAAAGTGAGGTTTCCACCCGAGGAGTTGCCAATGTGGGGTTGGGCTTTAAATGCCGAGCTTGTTAGGCTTATGTGCTCACGTGGAAGAGCCACACGAGGAGGTGCCAATGCGGAATTGGGCTTTAAGTGCCGAGCTGGTCGAATGCGGAATTGGGCTTGAAGTGCTGAGTTGGTCGGGCTTATGCGCACCAGTGGGGTTTCCACCCGAGGAGTTGCTAATGCGGGGTTGGGCTTTATGTGCCGAGCTGGTCGGGCCTATGTGCTCACGTGAAAGAGCCACGCGAGGTGGTGCCAATGTGGAATTGAGCTTTAAGTGCCGAGCCGGTCAGGCTTATGTGCTCACGTGGAAGAGCCACGCGAGGTGGTGCCAATGCGTAATAGGGCTTTATGTGTCGAGCTGGTCGGGCTTATGTGCTCACATTGAATAGCCACGCGAGGAGGTGTAAATGCGGAATTGGGCTTTAAGTGCTGAGCTGGTCGGTCTCTGATGTTCAGCTTTGACCTGCTGACATATCTGGCACATGTCAATGACTCTACGACATTCATTTTCATTCGGTTCCACCATTACATACTTTTCAAGTCCATGTACATCTTTGTACTACCAGGATGGATTGAAAATTTTGATCTATGTGCCTCAGACATCACTCCTTGTCGGATGTTGTTGATGCCTGATACCCATAGTCACCCTTTTATCCACAATATGCTGTCTTGTTCTTCATGTAGATCAGGTGTCTTCCCTTCTGCGACTTGTGTTTTGAGCTTTGCGAATGAGGGGTCTTGATCCTGGCTCAGTTTGATTGATTCCCTGAGGCATGGTTGTGCTGACAGTGTAGCTAGGATCATCTTACCCATACTTCTTCTACTCAAAGGATCAGCTACCTTGTTCGCTTTTCCCGGATGGTAGTTTATCGTCAAATCATAGTCCTTCAGAAGCTCAACCCATCATATTTGCCTCATGTTTAACTCTTTCTGTGTAAATAAATACTTGAGGCTTTGATGATCAATAAATACTTCACATTTTGCACCGTAAAGATAGTGTCTCCATATTTTCAGTGGGAATACCACTGCGGAGAGTTCCAGGTCATGGGTTGGATAATTTTGCTCGTATTGTTTTAGTTGTCTGGAAGAATATGCAATCATCCTCCCATCTTGCATGAGCACACATCCTAGACCTTCCTTGGATGCGTCACTGTAAATGGCGAAATCATTTCCCTCTTCAGACAACACCAGTACAGGCATTGTTGCGAGATTTCCCTTTAGGGTGTTGAAGCTTTTCTCACACTCATCAGTCCAGTAATAGTTTGAGTTCTTTTGGGTGAGCCTTTTAAAAGGTATGAAGATTGAGGAAAAGCCTTCTACAAATTTCCGGTAATAGCCCGCTAATCCCAAGAAATTGCGAATTTCTGTCACTGACTTAGGTCTTGACCACTCAGTGATCGCCTCTACTTTCTTGAGGTCTACGGACATGCCTGCAGCTGAGATTATATGGTCTAATAAAGCCACATATTTCATCAAAACTCGCACTTCTTAAACTTGGCATACAATTCTTTCTCCCTCAATTTCCGGAGTGTGAGGCGGAGGTGTTCTTTGTGGTCCTCCTCATTTGGTGAATATACTAAGATGTCGTGTATAAATACCACCACAAACTTATCAAGGAATTGTTTAAACACTTGGTTCATGAGGTCCATGAATGCTGCCGAAGCATTCGTTAGTCTGAATGGCATCACTGTAAACTCATAATACCCGTACCTTGTCATGAAGGCTGTTTTTGGAATGTCCTCAGCCTTAACCTTGATTTGATGTGTAACTCCTAGAATCCTGAATACGTAGAAATGAGTGCATGACTAGGGGGAAAATCATTTTCGAAAATTCAATGCTATTTTATGTGATTTATTGATTGTTTTAATGTTGCATGACATGCATGTATGTTTTTAGTCTGTTCGAGTTCCGAACGCGTGGACGAGACTAGGGACGACCGAGATGAAAATTATTTGAGATTTTTAAGAATAAATTTATTATTTTAAGCAACAATTTTAAAAAATTTGGGTTTTTGTGATTAGTTTTGTGAGGAACCCGTTTTTCGCCTATATGGGCTATTTTAATGAGTTTTTCTATGTTTTGCAAATATGGGAAATTATTATTACGAAAATTTAAGTTGGAGGCTTGCTTTGGTAGTTTTAAAACACGTTTTAATTAGGAGGAGGGTTAGTATGGGAAAAACTCTTAATTTTTCTAATTAAACCATTGGTAGGGGTCTTTTTGGCACAACTCATTCTCCTCATTCCCCCTATTTTCGAAACCCTACTCCTCCCCACCCTCCTAGCCGCCTCAAGCCACTCCCCTCTTACCCAAGTTCAAAATTTTGCAAGCTTTTGGTGATCCAAGGTGGTCTGGTACCGATCTCGCGTCGTACACGTCGGTAACTCGCAGTCTTCTTTTTCTCCAACAAAGTCATGTGATATCTCCCCTTTTTCTCACCATTTAAGCTATATTAACCTTTTTTAATGATTGATGGTATGTTTGAATGTTATTTCATGAGATCTATGTTTATTGTTTTCGGATCACGCATGCATCACGTTTTCTAACACCGATTTGCATGGTTCTTGTGATGGCTCGGTCGAGGAGGGTTCCTAGGGGCCGTGGATCAGTTCATGGAGGTCCTAGCATGGTCTAGCGGTGTACATGGTCGAGAGTTGATGGCTGGTTCATGGCTGAACCGAAGTCGCTCGCGTGGCTCCTTGCGGCGTGCGTCGACGCCTCTTTGTGCGCTTTGTTTTCGTCGTGCGAGCCATGTTGTGAGTCAAGGTTGGTCCAGTAGAGCCGTCTGGACAAGGGGGTGGTCCAGCCGGTGGGGCTTCGACCATGGACAGCCGGAGCTGGGCGACCGGAGGGAGAGAAGGGCGGCTGGTCGTGTGCATGTGTGGGTGGCGGCTAGGTTTAGGTTTTGCATGGGTGTGGACCGGTTCAACTGGACCGGTTTGGTGGGATCGATTGGACCGAGTCGGTTAGTCGAGGGTCGAGTCAATATGTTTTAAGTTTGGTCCAACGTATTTTAGTTCTGGACCGGTTATTTTAATTTTAAAGCCTAAGGTCCAATTTTAAGAACTTGGTCAAATGTTTTTTAAACTGAGTTAAACTTTTAATCATTGTAGGACCTAATAGTTTATTTAAATTTTATTTAGTCATACTTTGTCATTGGAGTTTTATTTAGTCAAAATTGGCCATTGGAGTTTTAATTAGTCACAATTGGTCATTGGAGTTTTAAGTCAAAATTGGTAGAGTTTTAATTAGTCAAAATTGGTAATTGGAGTTTTATTTAGTCAAAATGGGTCAATGAGATTTTTAGTTAGTCAAATATTAAATATTTGATTTTTAAGTAAAGAATTGAGTATTTTAGAAATTTTAAAGGTTGAATTTAAAGTTATGGGCCAAGTCATGTATTAGGCTAAGTTTCAAATTTAAGTTAAGTCTAGGTTCATTTTTGGATTAGAAGTAGTGGCCAGGCTCCTGAACCAGTCTTTGACCGGAGTAAAAAATGTAGAAGCCCGTGAATATATATTTAATTTTATATGTAGTATGTAATGTATGATAATTTTTTGAATGAAGCAATTAAATATATATTGACGAGCTAAGTTTTTAAATCGCATGTTTTTATGAAATGCAAGCATAATGAGAATTTATGAAACGTTAAAGGCATGTTTTTTTTAAGAAAACTCGATATGTAGTATGTAATGTATGATAATTTTTTGAATGAAGCAATTAAATATATATTGACGAGCTAAGTTTTTAAATCGCATGTTTTTATGAAATGCAAGCATAATGAGAATTTATGAAACGTTAAAGGCATGTTTTTTTTAAGAAAACTCGAGGTATTGAAGTGACTTGTGGCAAGTTTAATGATGGGAGCTAGTCGGGATACCGGGCCCGAGGATCCCCTGTTTTAATGTGTTACGAGCCTATGGATCCACGTGATCACGACATGGTGAAGTGGCATAGAGGTGTGTGGGATCCCGAGGTAAGGTCGAGTGAACCGCACCATCACGTACGTTGTTTATTTCTATTGATCAATCATACGCCTGCTCGCATTTCACTGATACGACTCATACGTTTTTATGTTACGTTACGTCATGCCTTATTATGTATGCTATATGATTATGATACGTTACGACTATGTTGCGAATCACGTTTTACGACCATCCATGCATGCATGCTTTAATGTTATTTTATTATGTGTATGTGCTTGCATGTGGTTTTATTATTATGTACTTTGCTATTTTAAAGATAGAGCATGATGGGCCTTTAGACTCACTAGGTTTAAATGGTGCAGGTGAGACTGCTGATGAGTATATCCCTACTGGCGGTGAGGATCTCTGAGCACCCATTGCAGCTGTACCCCGTGGCCACTCTGACGTCTATCTATCTTATGATACACTTTTCAGATATTTTATTTAGCATGTTCAATTTCCGAAACTCTTACGCACTCTGGTTTTAAACAGCATTGATGATTTGATGTTTTAAGATATTCATTTATTTATATTTTAAAGGATGTTGAGAAATGTTTCAAAGGGAATGATCCATACTTTTAGTTTATTTATTCCGCACATGATTTAAAAAAATAAAAAAATTTCTAGAGTACGGTTCGTTTCATGATGGTAGCCTGATCTTAGATCGAGCTTGGAAAAGACAGCAGCTCCTTTGAGTTGGTCGAAGAGGTCGTCCACCCTTGGAAGAGGGTACTTATTCTTAATTGTGATTTTATTCAATTCTCCGTAACCAATGCAAAATCTCATACTCTCATCCTTCTTCTTAACAAACAAGACCGGAGCTCCCCATGGGGATGCACTTGGTCCGATTTGTCTTTTATCCAAAAATCCTTGAAGTTGTTCTTTTAGTTCTTTGAGCTCTGCTAGGGCCATACGATATCGCTCCTTTGAAATTGGTTCAGCACCTTGAGCTAGGTTAACCTCGAATTCTACCTCACGATCTGGAACCACTCCTGGTAATTCCTCTGGGAATACATCAGGAAATTCATGAACTATCGGTATGTCTTCCAGTCTGAGCTCAGCTTCTCCCTGTACCTTGCTCACCATGGCTAGGTAGGCTGTATCACCGGCCTTCATTTTTTCCAAGTTTGGGCAGCTGACAAGAGGGATTTGCGCTCCTTGGACTTGCCGTAGTATGTAATTTCCTCTTGGTTAGAGGTATGAAGCCTAACGATTTTACCATGACAATCCACTATTTCATGATTCTTGGCTAGCCAGTCCATCCCAAGAATGACATCAAACTCTATCATGTTGAGTTGAAGTAGATCGGCAAGAAATACATTATTTTTAATTCCAACAGTGCATCCTCGAAATATTTTTTGTGTTTCTATGGCCTCATTGGCCGACGTTGCTACTCTATATGTCTCACTAAGTGTGTCGAGTGTAAGTCCTAATTTCTTAGTGAATCTCTGAGATATGAAGGAATGAGTAGCACCACAGTCAAACAACACATATGCAGGAAATTCATGGTTAGTATGGTACCTGCCACGACATTGTTTGCTTTGTCCGTCTCCTCCTGAGTCAAGTAGAATACTCGGGAATTTGGCTTATTTTCCTTTGGCTTGACCGCCGTGGTTCCAGTACTTGTTCTCGTCCCTACATTCTTGGGTTCCGGGCAGTCAGCAATTCGGTGCCCATCTTTCCACAGTTGAAGCAGGCATCTGTTTTCTGCGACATTCTCCAGTATGTCGTAGGTTGCAGGAGGAGCAAGGCTTTACCTCGAGGTAGGGTGGGATAATTGACGCTTTTGTCGAGGCAGATCCTGATTGATTAAGCCACTTGGACGGCTGGCCCGATTTCATGGCATTACTTTTGAAAGGTCTCAGATGCCTATTCTCTTCATCTCAATGCTTGATATCGGTTTCGGCACTACTGGCTGCCCCCATCAGGTCTTTGAAACTTGTAGGTCGATAAACTGCCAAAGCTGATTGAATTCGACTGTTCAATCCTTTCTTGAAACGGTGCAACTTTAGAGTATTGTCTACCATGATAGCTGGGGCATACGTTCCCAGGGAGTTGAACTGGGAAGCATTGTCCACTACTGGCATTCCATCAATCTGGGTGAAATTCTCAAATTCAACCAATTTCTATAGCCGAAACTCGGTGGGGAAGTAATGTTTCAGAATGTTAATCGAAACCGAGGCCATGTGATAGCTCCAGTTTGTATCAGTGATGGTGAAATTGTTTCCCACCATTTGCAAGCCTTGATCTCTAAGAAGGGTGTCACAACGTCCACCTTATGTTGTTCCGATACTTCTTGTAATCGGAGCTGCCTTTCGACAATCTTGAGCCAGTTTTCTGGGTCCGGATTTCCATCATAAGTCGGGACTCGGTTCTTATGAAGGGACTCATAATTATATTCGGTCCCACTTTGCACCGACGGTGGGGGATTTGGGTTAGAACTCATGTTACCGAATCGTTGCAGCATTGTAGCTACGGTGGTGGCGATGGCCACTAGGTATTCCCTACTGAGGTTAACCCGCGGTGGAGGATTTATATCTCCGTTAGAATCTCTCAGCCATTTCCTACAAGGGTAGAAATTTATTAATAATTCTCTTGTCCCCTTATATTCTTTTTTGTAAAGGTTCCAACAAAAGAGAAACTAGAATGAGTAAATCAAGGAGAAACCCATGAATAAGTAAAATCGTATGTACTGAGTTCAAAAAGTAATACAAAATGTGGTGCAATAAGAATAGAAAGGGTAGCCTTGACCAAACCTAAAATTTCCTTAAAGAACTAATCAATCTATTCTAGGATTTCCCCATCACCAGGCGCTCCTGCCACTTCCATGGCACCTTCAGCTTCCACAAGGTCTTCCTCAAGTTCCTCCTCATGCATGGCTTGCATGGCATCTAACATGTTTGAATTTTCGTGGATGAGAGCTCTAACATCGTTCTCTAGATGTCAGATTTTGGTGTCAGCCTGCAAGCGGTATTGCCTGAATTCCTCCTCGACATTTTTCCATTGAGCTTGAAGGTTTTGAGCTTGTATTTTCAGGTGGTTGCTGACAGTGGAGAGTTGGGCGATGGTGGCTTTGGAGGTCTCTACTTTCTTCTTATCCTTCTTAATTTGACTATTCGCATCGGCCAGCTGGGCATAACGGTCGATGTCCATATAGAGGCTCTTTCTCTGTCCTGGCTCAACCTCTAGCTATTCGTAGTCCTGAATTATCCTTCATCACAAGCTCCAACTCTTGACTCATTCCGGCGGCTCTCTTATCTAATTCTTCCCTGATGACCGCAACAACACGTCTTTCGGTTGCTAGCTTGGCCCTAAGACGGCGAATCATGCGGCTTTGGTTGTCGAGGGTAATCTATTTCATGCGGATGGCAGCCGCAGTGTGGGTACGAGGGGCAAAGGGAGTCCATTCCTGAACAAGTAGAGGTTTAAAGAGGTAATATCAACCGCAAGTATGAAGATCGAGAAATTATTTATTTATTATATAAATATATATATATTATTTTTTTTTTCTTTCTCATGTGATGTCTTTGTCAAATCCTCAAAGTCACGATCTTCCAGCCAGATTATGAACCTGGGGGCTCTGATACCACTTCAATGTAACGCCCCAAGCCCGGAGTGTGGGACATCGGCGTTGCACCATGAAAAGAAAAATCATAATATAACAAGCCTCGTAGTACATTGTAAATCAAACCAGTCTATTTCATAAAATAAACCATAAATACTCGTTTTGTTCATGTATCGCTGCCTTCGCAAGAAATATAATAAAACATGCCGAAGCGCTTTACAACCAAAATAACTAATTTATTACATAAATCTTGAAACATAATCTTCTTCACCAGCCCCAGTGTGAGGACCATAATTATCCAAGGTAATTAATATTATAATCTGAGAATATTATAGGAACGCTAATTGAGATTAACGGTTAGATGCCCCAAAGTCCACGAGGATCAGCTTAGACGTGAGCTGGTCGGATTTCTCCTTGCCAAGATGTGTTGTAAATCGTAATATAGGGATGCTGGTGTGAGCTGGTATATGGTACGTTAGGACCATCTTAGAGTTATGCAGCGTGGTTAAGCTCAGCAACGTGAGCTGATGTGTGTTAACAAGCGGAATTGTTGTGAGATGATAGCTATAAGTGCTTAGAAGAGAAAGCTGTTTAGAGTGCTGGGTTTCTGTAGCAGCCAGAGGGAACTGGATGTATAGTTTGTAGAATTCTGCTTGGAAGCTTGCTGGGTAGTCGCGAGCTGGACCAGCTCGGGTGCAAGCTGATAGAGTAAACACTGTGTTGTGTTGAGTTCACGAGCTGATGTTGCTATAGCGTGAACCAGTCCAGTGTAGCAGCCTGGGCTGATAGCAGTTTAGGGCGTAGGCATAAGCTGGATGTAGTTTTGGGGCCTGAAGCTGTCGCGAGCTGGATTGACCACTGCAAGCTGATTTGAGTGAGGTGTGCTGAGTTTAGCACTCTAAGCTGGTGTACGCACTGCTAGATGAGAAGAAGGTAGGTGACCTGAGCTGAGTTGCCTTATGAAGAGTTGCTATTCTTGTGAAATAGCTCTGAGCTGGATTAGCAGTGACGGACTGCCCGGGGTATGTCAACATAGACGTTACCCCTTGATGCTGCTTTGTTTCAGAGTGTAGATTCAGTGAGAAACCGAATGGAGATCCAGTTTAGAGGGTCGCTGGTGGATCCTGATGTTAACCAAGACCAGCTTTGGGGTGAGCTAGTTAGGCGGAATGGCTGGCCTGAACAGCAAGATTAGGCGCTGAGCTAAATTGTAGAGCGTAAGCTGTTTAGCGGAGGCAACGTCTTGGTGATCAGCTCTAGAGATTTGGTGTAAGTTGTTGGTAGCTTTGAGGGGACATAGACCAGATCAGGCACGAGCTGATCTTGATGGAACATTTCTGGGTTGAACTGCCCCGTTGTGTTGGTTTGAGCTTCTGCCGCGAGCTGTTTTGAGGACAACAACTTAGAGACGATCAGCCCTAGGATTTCCCGTGTGTGTAAGCTGGATTCGGCATAGAGAGGTCCTGGAAGCCTTGAGCTGGAGAATCAGATTACGAGAAATGGTACTGTGCTGGTTAGCCATGTCAGCTTGGACGCAGGCTGATGGTGATGCACAGTAGAGACAAGAGTTGTTCGTGGTCCTCAGTTTTAGGTGAATGCTATTGGTGAGGAATCAACTTTGAGCGTGAGCTGGCCGGTGTGTGTGCGAACTTGTCTGCTGCTGTGATCTGTTGCTGTTGTAGTTGCTGTGAGCTATTTCGTTAGTCAGATCAGGTAGGATTTGTCCTAGTTCTTCTGAGCTGATGGTACGAAACCTGCTTGCACGAGAGCTGTGCTGTACGCTAGAGCTGTTGAGTGCACGAGCTGAGCTTTGAGAGTGTTCTGTCGTGGGGGTGAACTGTTAGTGGAAGCTCCCTGAGATATGAACAAGTTGTTGTCAGCGTTTAGGTCTGAGCTGAGCTGAAGGCTCTAAGATGGTCGGAGTGCACAATCTGGCCTTAGCTGTGAAGACATAATCTGCTGAGAGACTGAGCTGCTGGGAGAGCGTATTCTGTTGTGTTATGTGATTCCTGTGCTGGAAGCGAGATCTGATCTTTAGCTCTGTGCTAAGCTGGGTATTGCGCAAGCTGTTGTGTAAGCCATCTAATCTGAATGCATGAGCTGAGAAGACTTGGGATCTGGTGTGTTGTGCGTGTATGCATAACCTAGAGCAATAGAGGAGCTTTGAGCTGTTCCGTGGGAAATGTAGAACAGATCGGCGTGTACTAGTATATATATAGGACTCGTTGACCTGAGACGTAGTCATTTTTCGAGACCACAAATATCTTATCCTCCTGAGTGTTCGAGAAGCTATCTCTCTCGAAACCCTTGATTTTACTGTTCACCCGTACCCTTATTTCCCGATTGTCAGAGATCGTCCGACCACTTTTGTTCGAGAGTGGTACCTTTGTGAGGACTAGAAATGGTTAAGTATGATTTACGGACTAATCAGATTTGAGGAAGGGTTTGTTAATTGAGTTATTAACTATCGGGTTTTCAGATTTGAGGACTTGGTGAGTTTTCAGAATTTCAGTTTTGAGCGGGATCTGGATGTTCAGATCTGTCCCTCGCATGTTTGGGTAAGTGATTCTTTACCGATTTAAGCTTCGTATGAGAGCTGAGTAGTGCTCTGTTGGAGTTAGATAGCTGAGTTAAGTTACTGGGCTTTAGAATTAAGCTGTTTGAGTTCAGATTTGAGTTGATAATTAGATACTTTGACAGATTCGAACTTGTAGTAGCTGCTGCTGGGTTGCCGTGGAGCTGCTAATGCTGTAGACTTGAGTTGGCTGCTGCGCCCTTGTTGTGGTGAGATCTGTTGAGGTAGAAGCTAATTTGAGGTACGAATTGAGCTAGATTTTAGCAGCTTTGCTATCAGCTTTCGGATATTTCCTTCGTGAATTAGCTGCTGTGAATTTTATTGATTGCTGAATGATTATGTGCTCTTGTCTGTGTTGTGTGCGTGTGAGCTTTGTGCATTCAATTAAGCATGATTCTGTTGTGCATTCATGCATACATATTGAGCCTGATCCCTTTGAGAGCTGAATTCCTGTTGAACATTGGGATCGGCCTGTTGAGTCGTCGTGCCTGAAAGGTCCAACGTTGTTTTGATGTGGTGGCCAGCTGAGTCGTTGCGCCTGAATACCACTATACCTTGTGATGGTCAGCTGAGCTGTCGTACCTGAAGACCACAACATGATGATGATTGATGAGATCTGCACAGCTGAGTCGTTGTGCTATGTTTGCCTACCGATGATTCTTGGTAGCCCCTTTTCATGCATTGCATGATTGAGATATTGCATTGTCTGATATGATGGATGCTTTTATTGTGCTCTTCGTACTGAGGTTTGACCTCGTTTATTTTCAATGTTTTGGGCTGCTTTGGTCGATGTTGGCCATTGCAGGTTCTTCAGGTAACCATGCTGGATAGAGTGGAGCTTCAGCTGGTCGTTCCCCTTTTTGATTTGAGTCCCAGTTGTATTGATATTTATATTGAGCCAGGGAATGTCATGTGCCTCTATTTATGTTGGGGATCGTGTGTTGTGTTGTTGGCTGTTTTTGTTTGAGTTTTGAGTTAAACTCCTATTTTGATTATGAATGTATTTTGAATGTTATTGGATCAGGCCCATAATCGAAAATTTTTAGCCCATATTTGTATGTTGCTTCCGCATAATTGTTATCTTAGCGCATCGGGCCTGACATTTTTGGTATCAGAGCTTAAACTGGGATAAGCTCGTTGCCTTTTGATCACACTTGAGTTTAGGCACAGAGTTTGATTTTTGATTTTGACTAACTCTGTGATTGTGTGATTTGATTATTTGCCTCTGTGATTTATCTTCTTCTTCTTACCTCTGAGTTTTGGTAGATGCCGCCGAGGAGAGGTAGGAGTAGGATTGCTAGGCAGGTAGATGGGGAGTCTAGAGCCCCGGGCAGTGATGAGGATGTTGAGCAGCAGGAGATACCTTTGCGTCGACGTGCTAGGCAGACATAGGTGGATGAGGTGACTCGACATATTGGAGAGATGGAGCTAGTGTTGGCTAGATTCCAGAGGATGAATCCCCCGACGTTTACTGGTGTCGAGGCTGGTCTGTTGGCGGAAGGCTGGCTTGAGAACATGGAAGAGTTGTTTCACGCAGTGGAGTACTCGCAAGAGAGGAGACTGAAGTTAACAGTGTTGTAGTTGAGAGAGCATGCGCAACGTTGGTGGAAGGGTACTTGTCGTGTCATGAGAGAGACTGGAGTTTTGATTTCTTGGGAGAGCTTCTGTGCAGCTTTTCGACGAGACTATACCCATGTCTTTCTATAACAACCATGAGCGAGAGTTCGACAAGCTGAAGCAAGGGAACTTGAGGGTGGCCGAGTATGCCAGGCAGTTTTCTTTGTTGTTTTCGTATGTTCCCCTTATTGCAAACCAGGAGAGGACGAAGAGGAACAAGTTTTTGAGAGGGTTGAGGCCCGAGTTGTTCCGTATGGTGTTAGCTGGTTCCCCTGTGACGTATGCTGAGGCGGTGGATAGAGCAGTGGACATTGAGGAGAGTCTTATGGAGGTGCAGAATCAGGTTCAGCCGATAGCTGGGCGTAGTTTTCAACCTGTGCCAGAAGTGATGTCTTCTTTCCAACCTCCTCAAGTGCCGCAACAGTCAAATCGTCAGAGGTTCAAGCCCCGAGGGAAACAATTTAAGAAGCGTCCGAACTCGAGTTCTTCTGGATCAGTGAGTTCTGGTGGCAGTGGCTCCGGAGGAGGAGTGACTTTTGGACATTGTGGATGTCGTCATATGACTTTGCAGTGTCGTGGAGTTCAGGGCCTTTGCCATAATTGTGGGCAGCCTTGACATTTTGCTCGAGTGTGTCCGGCTGGAGGACAGTCAGTGAGTCAGTCGTAGCAAGGTTCAGCTGGTGGTTCTTCGCAGAGACCGCAACCTTTTGCTCAGACCCAAAGTTCTGGATTCCAACCCCGTGAACCGTCTAGGTTTGGTGGATCTTCGATACCTCAGTTTCCGAGACCGAATCAGGCTCAGGTGAACGCCTTGACGAGTGAGCAAGCTGCTGCATGCCTGAGAGGATTATTACAGGTACTTGTGCTATCTTTGATTTTCCTGCACGAGTTTTGTTTGATACTGGAGCATCAAACACCTTTATTTCTGAGTTGTTTGTGTATGGGTGTCGGTGGAGTTCTTCCCCACTGTGTGATGTTGTCTCTATATCTACCCCTGCTGGTGTGAGTTTGTTATCCTGTGAGGTGGTGTTGGATTGTGTTCTTAGGTTTTATGAGCATGTGTTAGTGACTAATCTGATTGTCTTGGAGAATAGAGATTTTGATTGTATCTTGGGAATTGACGTGTTGTCCAGTTATAGAGCGAAAGTGGATTGTTTTCATGGTGTATAGCGATTTAGACCTGAATCCGGAGAAAATGGGATTTCTATTGTCAGGCCCCATGCTAATCAACAAGGATTAAAATACAATTAAGCACATAATAGCGGAAGCATAAAATAGGGCTTAAAAATATTTTCGAAATACATGGGCCTGAACTCAAAATCGTCATTCAAAATAATGCATACTCAAACTAGGATTTAACTCAAAATCCAAACACAAACAGGTAATAAAATAAATCTCAATACAGATCCCCAAAATACATAGAAACTCAGGGCATCCCCTGGTTCATTACATAATATAAATACACTGGGACTCAACCAAACAGGGATCTACTAGCTGAAGCTCCACTCTGCCCAGCCAGATTACCTGTTGCTCCTGCAATGGGAAACACAGACCCAAGACACAAAAGCAGGAAAAGAAATGCAAGGTCAAACCTCAGTACGAAGAGCACTAAGACAACAGCAACTCATAAACATGCAGTATGTCAAAACATGAATGCATGAGGGCTGTCAAAGAATCGGTCAATCTAGGCCAACGAGTCAGCTGGAAAATCAAAGGCGAGCCTCTATGCCACGCACAGCCAATCAGCCGGTGGAAATCATCGGTCCGTGATCTTCAGGGCTGGCCACTCAATTATCCATCACAGCTCGGTGGTATGCAGACACGACGAATCAGTCGGTCACCACTCCGATGATAGCGTTGGACCTTTCAGGCACTACACATCTGTCTGCCGATCACAACGTGGCTCCTTCTCGGGTTCTCAATCAATCAATCAATATGCTCAATATGTATGCATGAATGCCATGAAATTCAAATCTGATTTCAACATACATAATTCACGTAAACAGAACATATAAATTCAGGTATGAGCCACAACTGTTCACGTAAAGCACAATAATCACACAAACAGATTCCACAGAGCATCATTCATGCTTCAAAACACTACACGCTTATGCGGTATGAGCCACAACTGTTCACGTAAAGCACAATAATCACACAAACAGATTCCACAGAGCATCATTCATGCTTCAAAACACTACACGCTTATGCCAAAGCTGTAATCAGAAGCTCAATTCGTACCTCAACGCTCAGATTCTACCTCAACAGATCTCACCAGGGCACGGTAGCCTCAGCCTGCACAAACCTACTTCCTCGCTGGTCTCGACAAACACAGCAGGAACTGTCTGGGAGCTCAAATCTGTCAAGACATATCATAACTTAGCTCAAATCTGAACTTCTACATCTTACTGTCTTCGGTTAAACCAATATCTGGTTCTACCTATCAACGCTGGTTCTAACAACTAGAACTAAGCTCAAATCAGTAAGGAACTCTTACCCAGAAGCTCAAATGAACTAAGGAGTTCTCGGGTCAACTGTCGCAGAAATTCACGAACACAGGGATTCCTTCGTGCTCCTTCTACGCGTCGAATCAGGTCGCCTAACTGGTAGAAATCGAAAGAGCTAAGCAAGACCAGTTCAGCGCCACTGGTCTTGCTCCAAACAACGGCGGAAATCGACGGTAAATCGGAGAAATAGTGCTAGGTGAACAGTAAGGGTTTCGAGGGTATCGGTGAAGGAGTTAGGAAATATCGGGTTCAAAAATATGCTAAGTGTCGATCAGCATTGTATTTAAACCCTCGATCCAGCTTCTGCTCTTATCAAATCAGATCCCATCTTGCACTACAGCAGGAATCCTCACTTCTGAATCCAGCGCTCACTCACAGTTGGCTCAGCTGTCACAATTCAGACTTCGCTACACTCCACTAACGCACAACAGCAAACGACGTCGTGCTAACTAATCAAAACGATGTAGCAGAGCTTCAACATCTGGAACAGATCACTATCTCGCTAGCAACATCTGAACAGCGCTAACAATAGCAGTCAACTCAGATGTGTTGACCAACGCGTGGCAGCTTCTCACATCCGCGCGCTAATGCTAACAGACGTCTCTCGCTACTCTCATATCAGCGCTCGCTAGCTACGCACCACCGTTGACTAGCTTTGACATATGAATCACGCCAAAACTGAGTACTCAAATCTGAATGCTCACAAATTCCCGCGTAAAGACGCTGCTGGCCCATCTTCTTCCACCGATGATCCTCAAGTCTGAATTACTACTTGAATCACATCTCTTATTGAAAGACTCAACGAATCAACTCCAAATTCAACACAGATTTCTCTCGATAACGCCTAGCGACTCAAAGCAGAATAACTCTAAACCAAAATCTGAAATTCGAAAATCCAAAACTCCCGATTAATCAAAATTTTCGAATCTCAATCCTCACATTCTCCCCACCTTAAGAGATTTCATCCTCGAAATCAAAGGCAAACACAGGGAAGAATTTCCAAAACGTCAAACTCACCAACACAACTCCACTGTCAAAGCTCAAACAGATGATGCCATTCTTGTCTCATCTTCTCCTCAACTTCCCAGGTAGCTTCTTCTCGGCCATGCTTACTCCATTGAACCATCACCAACGGAATAATATTATTACTCAACTGCTTTTCCTTCCTATCCAGAATCTGAACTGGATATTCACCATAACTCAAGGCAGAATCTATCTCAACTTCATCAGTCCTCAACACATGGGACGGATCTGGCTCATATTTTCTCAACATTGACACATGAAAAACATCATGTATCGCTTCTAATTCATCAGGCAGAAGCAATCTATAAGCCAACTGTCCAATTATTTCAACAATTTCGAAGGGACCAACAAATCTAGGAGCTAACTTGCCCTTAAATCTAAACCTCATCACGCTCTTGAAAGGAGAAATCTTAAGGAATACTCGATCACCAACTTCGAATTCCAGAGGTCGGCGTCTTCTATTAGCATAGCTAGTGAAACGATCTTGTGCAGCCTTCATCCTACTTCGAATTAATGAAACCTGATCTCTCATATGTTGCACAAACTCGGGGGTTGAAAGCTGTTTCTCACCAACTTCTTCCCAACAGCTAGGAGATCTACACTTGCGACCATACAATGCTTCAAATGGAGCCATCCCGATAGTCACTTGGTAGCTGTTGTTGTAAGAAAACTTACCAGGGATAACGAATCCTGCCAGCCACCATCGGAATCCATCACAATTGCTCGCAGCATATCTCTAAAGTCTGTATGGTCCTCTCATATTGGCCATCTGTCTGGGGATGATAAGCAGTGCTCATCGCCAACCTCGAACCCATAGCTACTTGCAAGCTCTTCCAGAATCTAGATGTGATCTTGGATCTCTATCTGACACTATCGAAATAGGCACTCCATGCAATCTAACCACATGGTCAATGTACAATCTCGCCATTTTCTTCATCGAACACCTCACATCATAGGGAATTATATGGGCTGACTTCGAAAGTCTATCAATCACCACCAAAATCACATCGCATCCCCTACTCGATCGAGGCAAATGAGTCACAAAGTCCATGGCGATGTGCTCCCAATTCCACTGAGGCACTTCTAAACTTTGCAACAATCCACCAGGTCTCCTTCTCTCATCCTTGACCTGTTGACAATTCAAGCATCTAGCAACAAAACCAGAAATGTCGCTCTTCATGCCTTCCCACCAGTAGTGAGACTTCAAGGCATGGTACATCTTTCTCTCGCCCGGATGCACACTGTACCGACTACAATGCGCTTCATTCAGTATAGTCTCTTTCAGATCAATCAAGTTAGGAACCACTAGCAATCCTCGAAATCTCAAACATCCATCAGAAGCAACAGTAAAATCATCAGACTGACCATTCTGAGCCTTAATTTTCAATTCATGGATATAAGGATCAGTCCTCTGTGCTTCTCTAATGTCACTCACAATCTATGGTTCAACCTGAATGGAAGAAACTATAAAATACTGATCACCCGGTAGAATTCTCCAACCAGAAGTACCCAACTGCTCGTGGATTTTTGAGATACTCAAAGATGTTAACATCGCAGGCTGGGCTTTCCTACTCAAAGTATCGGCTACTAAGTTCATCCCCCCAGGCTGATACTAAATCTCACAATCAAAGTCCTTGAGCAACTCCATCCAACGACGCTGTCTCATCTTCAGATCTGACTGAGTGAAGAGATACTTCAAACTCTTGTGGTCGGTGTACACCACAAACTCCTCACCATACAAGTAATGACTCCAGATCTTCAAGGAGAAGACAATCGCTGCCAATTCCAAGTCATGAACAGGGTATCTCGTCTCATTGGGCTTCAAATGTTGAGACGCATATGCAATAACGTACCCGTTCTGCATCAGGATGCATCATAAACCACTCAGAGAAGCGTTGGAGCAAACAACGAAACCTCCAGATCCAGACGGTAAAGCTAACACAGGAGCAGTAGTCAACTTCTGCTTAAGTATCTGGAAACTTGACTCGCACTCATTTGTCCAAACAAACTTCCTATCTTTCTGATTCAAGTGCGTCATCGGCCTTGCTATTGAAGGAAACTTCTCAATGAAACGCCTATAATAGCCGACCAAACCCAAGAAACTACGGATCTCTGAAACATTCCTAGGTTTCTCCCAGTTAAGAACTTCTTCGACCTTACTAGGATCCATAGAAATTCCTTGCGCATAAATCACATTACCCAAAAAGATTACTCTATCCAACAAAAATTCACACTTGCTGAACTTGGCATACAACTGCGAGTCTCTCAACTTCTGCAATACTACTCTTAGGTGCTCCTTATGCTCTCTGAAACTCCTCGAATACACCAAGATGTTATCTATGAAGACAATCACGAATGATCGATATACTCACTGAAGACGCGATTCATCAAATCCATGAAAACAGCTTGGGCATTCGTCAACCTAAACGGCATCACAAGAAACTCATAATGCCCATATCTCGTCCGAAAAGCTGTCTTCGCTACATCAGCGTCTTTAATTCGCAACTGGTGATAACCAGAGTGCAAGTCAATCTTCGTGTATACGGCCGATCCTTGCAACTGATCAAACAAATCATCAATCCTCGGAAACGGATACTTATTCTTGATCGTTGCTTTATTCAACTGCCGAAAATCAATGCACATCCTCATAGACCCATCTTTCTTCTTCACAAACAAAATCGAAGCTCCCCAAGGCGACATACTCGGTCTGATGAAGCCTTTCTCCAGAAGATCTCTCAACTGCTCCTTGAGTTCTTTTAACTCAGCTGGCGCCAACCGATATGAAGCTCTAGAAATCGGGGCTGCCCCTGGCACCAACTCTATGCTAAAATCAATCTCTCTTCTCGGAGGAAATCCAGGAATCTCATCGGGAAACACGTCTGGAAATTCTCTGACAATCGGGATATCGCTCAACTCCAAACGCAACGACTGGGAAACATCGAGCGCGTAGATCATAAATCCGGAGTTACCCAGCGATAACAGACTAAACATCTCCATGATGGAAACCAGTGGAATCGAGCGCGAATCAGCACCGTAAAAATCCCACTTCTCTCCCGACTCGGGGCGAAATATCACTACACCATGGAAACAATCGACAGTAGCCTTATAGCTGGACAACACATCCATTCCCAAGATACAATCAAAATCCCTCATCTCCAGCGATATCAAATTCGCCACTATCGCATTCTGATCAAACCGAATCACACAATCCACCACAATTTCACGAGACAACAACCACACACCAGAAGGAGTGGACACAGATACCACATCACACAGTGGGGTAACTCTCAACCCACACTCATGCACAAACCATGCAGAAACAAAGGAGTGTGATGCTCCTGTATCAAATAAAACTCTCGCAGGAAAATCAAAGATAGAGCATGTACCTGCGATCACGTTACTAGGTATCTCATCAGCCTGCTCCCTTGACAAAGCATTCACCTGAGCCTGCTGCGGTCCCAGAAACTGTGGTCTCTAAGGTCCTCCAAACCTAGATGGTTCACGGGGTTGGAATCCAGATCGTTGGGTTGGGGCAGGAGGTTGCGGCCTCTGCGAAGAACCACCATCCGAACCTTGCTGCGAAGGAAACGAAGACTGCCCCCTCAACAAAGGACACACTCTCAGAAAGTGTCCAGGCTGCCCACAGTTGTGGCAAGTCCCCTGAACTCCACGTCACTGCAAAGTCATGTGCTTACCACCGCACTGTCCACAAGACACTTCTCCTGAACCACTGCCACCAGAGCTCACCGAACCATAGGAACTAGAATTCGACTTCTTCTTAAACTGATTTCCACGAGGCCTGAACCTCTGATGGTTCGATTGCTACGAAGTCTGAGGAGACTGGGAAGAATGCGTACCTTCAGGTGCAGGGAGGTAGCCTTGTCCAACTGTCATCGGAACCTACGTCGGCGCATACAACAAACTCTCCTCAATATCAACTGCTCGATTCACAGCCTCAGCATACGTCGATGGGGCTCCAGCCAACACCAACTGAAACAACTCTGGCCTCAATCCCTTAATAAACTTGTTCCTCTTCGTTCTCTCCTGGCTAGCAACATGGGGAACATACGCCAGAAAAGAATAAAACTGTCAGGCATACTAAGCAACTTTCAAATTCCCTTGCTTCAGGTTGTCGAACTCCCTCTCACGATTATTGAAGTACGACTCCGGGGTATACTCCTGTTGAAACGCTGCACAGAAGCTCTCCCAAGAAACCAAAACTCCGGTCTCTCTCATCACTCTGGAAGTACCCTTCCACCAACGTTGAGCATGCTCTCTCAACTGCAAAACGGCCAACTTCAGTCTCCGCTCTGCGGTGTACTCCAAAGTATACCAACGTTGAGCATGCTCTCTCAACTGACAAAACCGGCCAACTTCACGTCTCCGCTCTGCGGTGTACTCCAAAGTATCAAACAAGTCCTCCATCGTGCTCCAACTAGCCTTCAACCGAAAGTCCACCCTTGGCGCCAGTGAACGTAGGGGGATTTGTTCTCTGGAACCTAGCCAACACTAGCTCCATCTCACCTATTTGTCTCATCACATCCTCTACCTGCCTCTCTCTACGGCGCAAGTACATTCTACTGAACATCCTCGTCGTTGTCCGAGGCCCTAGACTCCTCAGCGGAACGTCTAGCAGTCCTACCTCTACCTCTCCTCGACGACATCTAATCAAGTCTCAAGGTAAGACTAACAGCAGGTAATCACAGAGACAGATATCAAATCAATAAAGTCACAGAGTCAAGCAAGAAATCAAATCAAAACTCTGTTTTTAGACTCGAGTATGATCCAAAGAAAATAAGCTTATCCCGGTTTAAGCTCTGATATCAAAAATTTCAGGCCCCGTGCTAATCAACAAGGATTAACAATACAATTAAGCACATAATAGCGGAAGCATAAAATAGGGCTTAAAAATTTTTCGAAATACATGGGCCTGAACTCAAAATCGTCATTCAAAATAATGCATACTCAAACTAGGATTTAACTCAAAATCCAAACACAAAGAGGTAATCAAATAAATCTCAATACAGATCCCCAACATACATAGAAACTCAGGGCATCCCCTTGTTCAATACATAACATAAATACACTGGGACTCAACCAAACGGGGATCTACTAGCTGAAGCTCCACTCTGCCCAGCCAGATTACCTGTAGCCCTGCAATGGGCAACACAGACACAAGACACAAAAGAAGGAAAAGAAATGCGAGGTCAAACCTCAGTACGAAGAGCACTAAGACAACAACAACTCATAAACATGCAGTATGTCAAAACATGAATGCATGAGGGCTGTCAAAGAATCGGTCAATCTAGGCCAACGAGTCAGCTGGAAAATCAAAGGCGAGCCTCTATACCATGCACAGCCATTCAGCCGGTGGAAATCATTGGTCCGTGATCTTTAGGGCTGGCCACTCAATTACACATCACAGATCGGTGGTATGCAGACACGACGAATCAGTCGGTCACCACTCCGATGATAGCGTTGGACCTTTCAGACACTACACATCTGTCTGCCGATCACAACATGGCTCCTTCTCGGATTCTCAATCAATCAATCAATATGCTCAATATGTATGCATGAATGCCATGAAATTCAAATCTGATTTCAACATGCATAATTAACGTAAACAGAACATATAAATTCAAGTATGAGCCACAACTGTTCAAGTAAAGCACAATAATCACACAAACAGATTCCACAGAGCATCATTCATGCTTCAAAACACTACACGCTTATGCCAAAGCTGTAATCAGAAGCTCAATTCGTACCTCAAGGCTCAGATTCTACCTCAACAGATCTCACCAGGGCACGGAAGCCTCAGCATGCACAAACCTTCTTCCTCGCTGATCTCGACAAACACAGCAGGAACTGTCTGGGAGCTCAAATATGTCAAGACATATCATAACTTAGCTCAAATCTGAACTTCTACATCTTACTGTCTACGGTTAAAACCAATATCTGGTTCTACCTATCAACGCTGGTTCTAACAACTAGAACTAAGCTCAAATTAGTAAGGAACTCTTACCCAGAAGCTCAAATGAACTAAGGAATTCTTGGGTCAACTGTCGTAGAAATTCACGAACACAGGGATTCCTTCGTGCTCGTTCTACGCATCAAATCAGGTTGCCTAACTGGTAGCAATCTAAAGAGCTAAGCAAGATGAGTTCAGTGCCATCGGTCTTGCTCCAAACAACGTCGGAAATCGACCGTAAATCGGAGAAATAGTGCTCGATTAACAGTAAGGGTTTTGAGGGTATCGGTGAAGGAGTTAGGAAATATCAGGTTCAAAAATATGCTCAGTGTCGATCAGCACTTGTATTTAAATCCTCGAATCCAGCTTCTGCTCTTATCAACTCAGATCCCATCTTGCACTACAGCAGGAATCCTCACTTCTGAATCCAGTGCTCACTCACAGCTGGCTCAGCTGTCACAATTCAGACTTCGCTACACTCCACTAACGCACAACAGCAAACGACATCGCGCTAACTAATCAAAATGACGTAGCAGAGCTTCAACATCTGGAACAGATCTCTCTCTCGCTAGCAATATCTGAACAGTGCTAACAACAGCAGTCAACTCAGATGTGTTGACCAACACGTGGCAGCTTCTCACATCTGTGCGCTAACGCTAACAGACGTCTCTCGCAACTCTCATATCAGCGCTCGCTAGCTACGCACCACCGTTGACTAGCGTTGACATCTAAATCACGCCACAACTGAGTACTCTCTGAATGCTCACAAATTCCCGCGTAAAGACACTGCTGGCCCATATTCTTCCAGCGATGATCCTCAAGTCTGAATTACTACTGGAATCACATCTCTTTTCGAAAGACTCAACGAATCAACTCCAAATTCAACACAGATTTCTCTCAATAACGCCTAGTGACTCAAAGATGAACAACTCTAAACCAAAACCTAAAATTCGAAAATCCATAACTCCCGATTAATCAAAGTTTTCGAATCTCAATCCTCACATCTATGGTGCTGATTCGCGACCTAAGATTCCTTTTGTGTCTGCCATGGAGATGTTTAGTATGTTGTCGCTAGAGAATTCAGGGTTTATGATCTATGCCTTGTATGTTTCTCGAGTATCGCGAGTAGAGTTGAGCGATGTTCCGATTGCTCAAGACTTTTTTGACGTGTTTCCGGATCAGATTCCTGGATTCCCTCCGAGACGAGAGATTGACTTCAGTATAGAGTTGGTGCCAGGGACAGCCCCGATTTCTAGAGCTCCGTATCTGTTGGCGCCAGCTGAGTTGAAGGAAATCAAAGAGCAGTTGCGTGTTCTGTTAGAGAAGGGCTTCATTAGACCGAGTATGTCGCCCTGGGGAGCTCCGATTCTTTTTGTGAAGAAGAAGGATGGATCTATGAGGATGTGTGTGGATTTTCGGCAGTTGCACAAAGTGATGATTAAGAACAAGTATCCGTTGCCAAGGATTGATGACTTGTTTGACCAGTTGCAGGGATCTGTTGTATACTCCAAGATTTATCTGCGGTCTTGTTATCATCAGTTGCGGATCAGGGACGCTGATGTTGCGAAGACGGCTTTCAGGACTAGATACGGGCATTATGAGTTTTTGGTGATGCCTTTTGGATTGACGAATGCTCCTGCTATCTTCATGGATTTGATGAATCGCGTCTTCAGTGAGTATATCGATTGTTTTGTGATTGTCTTCATAGATGACATCCTGGTGTATTCGAGGAACTTTAGAGAGCATTTGAGATTGGTTTTGCAAAGACTGAGAGACTCACAGCTGTATGCGAAATTCAGCAAGTGTGAATCATGACTGGATAGAGTTGTCTTTTTGGGTCATGTCATTTCAGTGCAAGGAATTTCCATGGATCCGAGTAAGGTCAAAGCAGTTCTTAACTGGGAGCGACCTAGGAGTGTGACTGAGATCCGTAGTTTCTTGGGTTTGGCTGGCTATTATAGGCGTTTTATTGAGAAGTTCTCTTCCATAGCTAGGACGATGACTCAATTGATCCATAAAGATAGGAAGTTTGTTTGGACTGAAGAATGTGAGTCGAGTTTCCATTTTCTTAAGGAGAAGTTGACTACTGCTCCTATGTTAGCTTTGCCTTCGAGTTCTGGAGGTTTTGTAGTTTGCTCTGATGCTTCTCTAAGTGGTTTGTGTTGCGTGCTGACGCAGAACGGGTTTGTGATAGCCTATGCGTCTCGATAGTTGAAGCCCCATTAGACGATATATTCCGTTCATGATTTAGAGTTGGCTGCGATAGTGTTTGCCTTGAAGAATTGGCGTCACTATTTGTATGGTGAGGAGTTTGTGGTGTACACCGACCACAAGATTTTGAAGTATATCTTCACGCAGTCAGATTTGAATATGAGGCAACGCCGCTGGATGGAGTTTCTGAAGGATTTTGAGTGTGAGATTCAGTATCAGCCTGGGCGAATGAATTTAGTGGCCGATGCTTTGAGTAGGAAAGCCCAACCTGTGATGTTGACGTCGATGAGTATATCCAAAGTCCATGAGGATTTGGGGATTTGCGGATGGCGTTTTCAGTCAGGTGATCAGTGCTTTGTGGTTTCTTCTTTTCCGGTTGAGCCACATATTGTAGCAGATATTAGAGCAACGCAGAGGACTGATCCGTATGTGCATGAGTTAAAGTTTAAGGCTTATAATGGTCAGTAGGAGGATTTTTATGTTGCTTCTTATGGATGCTTGAGATTTCGAGGTAGGTTGGTGGTTCCGAATTTGATTGATTTGAAGGAAGCCATCTTGAATGAAGCTCATTGTAGTCGATACAGTGTGCACCCGGCCGAGAAAAAGATGTATCATGCTATGAAGTCTCATTTTTGGTGGGAAGGCATGAGGAATGACATCTCTGGATTTGTAGCTCGATGTTTGAATTGCCAACAGGTCAAGGCTGAGAGCATGAGACCTGGTGGATTGCTACAGAGTCTAGAAGTGCTTCAATGGAATTTGGAGCACATCGCCATGGATTTTGTGACTCATTTGACTCGCTCGAGTAGGGGATGTGATGCTGTTTGGGTGTTGTTTATACACTTTCGAAGTCAGCCCATTTCATTCCCTATGATGTGAGGTGTTCGATGAAGAAGATGGCGCGACTGTACATTGACCATGTGGTGAGATTGCATGGAGTGTCGGTTTCAATAGTGTCTGATAGAGATCCAAGGTTTACTTCCCGATTCTGGAAGAGCTTGCAGGAAGCGATGGGTTCAAGATTGGCTAGGAGTACAGCCTATCACCCACAGAGAGATGGTCAATCCGAGAGGACCATTCAGATTTTAGAAAATATGCTGCGAGCAGTTGTTTTGGATTTCAGTGGTGGCTGGCAGGATTCCTTGTCCTTAGTTGAATTTTCTTATAATAACAGCTACCAGGTGACTATTGGGATGGCCCCTTTTGAAGCGCTGTATGGTCGTAATTGTAGATCACCGAACTGGGAAGAGATTGGTGAGAAGAAGTTTTCTACTCCTGAGTTTGTGCAGCATGAAAGATCAGATTGAGTTGATTCGGAGTAGGATGAAAGCTGCTCAAGATCGACATGATAGCTATGCTAACAAGAGACGCAGGCCTTTGGAGTTTGAGGTTGGCGATCGAGTGTTTCTCAAAGTTTCTCCTTTAAAGAGTGTGATGAGATTCAGATTGAAGGGTAAATTGGCTCCTAGATTCGTTGGTCATTTTGAGATTATTGAGAGGATCGGACAGTTGGCTTATAGATTGAGGCTGCCTGATGAGTTAGCAGCGATGCATGATGTGTTTCATGTGTCAAGTTTGAGGAAATATGAGCCAGATCCGTTCCATGTGTTGAGGACTGATGAAGTTGAGCTAGATTCTACCTTGAGCTATGTGGAATATCCAGTGCAGATTCTGGATAGGAAGGAGAAGCAGCTGAGGAATAAGGTTATCCCATTGGTGATGGTCCAATGGAGCAAACATGGTCGTGAGGAAGCTACCTGGGAGGTTGAAAAGAAGATTAAACAGGAATGGTCTCATCTGTTTGAGCTTTGACAATGGAGTTGTGTTGGTCAGCTCTAGTGTTTTGTTGATTCTGCCATGTGTTTGCCTTTGATTTGAGGTTCTGTTTAGCATTGAGTTTTGCTGGGCGTTATGGTATAGGTATATTAGGAATGGTGTCTAGTATACTGTTCGTGAATATACCATTTTGTTGTTGTGATTGTTGATTTTTGGATATGATGTCGTAAGTGATTTCGAGGACGAAATGGATTTCTAGTGGGGGACAATGTGAGGACTGGAAATGGTTAAGTATGATTTATGGACTAATCAGATTTGAGGAAGGATTTGTTAGTTGAGTTATTAACTATGGGGTTTTCAGATTTGAGGGCTTGTTGATTTTTCATAATTTCAGTTTTGAGCGGGATCTGGATGTTCAGATTTGTCCCTCGCGTGTTTGCTTGAATTGTCACGAGTAGGGAGTGAAACGCTGTCGTTTGGGTGCTAGTCAGATATGGCGTTGCAAGATAATGCTACGTCGTATTGCGTATTCAGACATGACGCTAGTGAATGAAATCTGCTTAGCGGACGTGAGTAGATGTGAGCTTCTACTCGAGGAATTCAGCGATGGTCAGGGGTCCAGAGTTGTTCAGATGTCAACGTTGGTCAACGGTACTGTGTAGACCAGTGTGGTTTGATGATTTCAGATGTGATCAAGATCTGAGGAGCGTTAGCGGGATCTGTTGCGAGAGCGGACTCCGATGCTATGTCATTTTGATAAGTAAGAGCGACGTCGTTTTAGTATCAGAAATGCGTGTTTGTTTGGAGATCGGATCTGAGTTAGCGTTGGCAGATGTGAGCGATAGCTGAGGCCAGATTTGAGGGACTTCTGCTGTGAGACCCGAAAAAGCTGATGAGATTAATTGAGTTAATTAATCAGGTTTTATTGAGATCAACTTTGCGTCTATGTGCTTGAAGAAGATATCGGGTTTTGTTTTAGCCCTTGGAACAAGTATGGAGTGTTAGAGTTTTGGCTTGAGATCTGTTCAGAAGTTAGCGTGGGTCATCGCTGAGTGCTAGCGTTTAGCAGTGGTGACGTGATCAGTTGTCGCTGGTTTGTTGGTTTCCAGTTTTGAGGAGAAGTCGGAGTGTTAGAGTTTTGGCTTGAGATCTGTTCAGAAGTTAGCGTGGGTCATCGCTGAGTGCTAGCGTTTAGCAGTGGTGACGTGATCAGTTGTCGCTGGTTTGTTGGTTTCCAGTTTTGAGGAGAAGTCTGATATCGTGGGCATTCAGATTTCTCCTAGCGTGTTTTTAGTAGCGGGTGTTGGAACGTCGTCGTTTGGATTATTTGGAACGACAGCGTTTTGGATTAGCGAAGGAGACTCGACTGTGAGTTGCGTTAGCTTTCAGCTGTGCGAGAGATCTGATGTTACGTTGCTATCAGGTTGGTTAGTTGTTCAGCAGTGAGTAGCGGGTGACGTGTCCAGTTGCGACAGTAACTCTCTGCAACGTCGTTTGGTTTAAGTTATCGCTGTTTTGGCTTAGAGTGAGATCTGTTGTGAGATCTGGTTGCGAGCGGGAATATGAGCTGTGATAGCTTAAGTTGTCGGTGGATCTGTTCCCAGTTTCTGTCAGCAGTGAGATTTAAATAGGGAGCTTGGCCATGTTCTATATTATTGTTTCACGACACTTAGAATATTTCCCGATAGCAAACTCTGTCGCGATACCCTAGTTACTGTTCACCGAACCTTATCTTCTTCGATTGCCGACGGTAGACAGCTCCGATTGAAGTAAGAGTGGTAGCGTTGGACTCCTCTTGCTGAGACGCTTCGTTTGGATATTGCTTTCGGACGTTTGCTTGAAGCTGGTGAGGTGCACGAAGACATCTCACTTCTGTAGTTTGTTTGCATTCCGTCCTAGCTTGTTGGGTAAGTGTTCAGATCCTACCTTGTGCTTTTTTAGAGCCTTCTGTTGTGTTATAAGGGTAGGATGAGCGCTGGTTGAGTTCTTAGCTCCCAGCTGTTGCTTTTCTGTGTTTCGGTCCTTGAGTAGTTGTTTGTAATTTGCTTAACAGGTGTAAAATCTGCGTTGCTCGGACCCAGTTTGTAGTAATTGTTGCACAGAGACTTGAGGTACGGATGAGAGCTTGTTACAGCGTTGAGATTTGGCATGTATATGTGCTTATGCTTGATGTTTTGTGATGCTGTGTATACTGTCTTGTTATCTGTTGCATTGTGTTGCACTGCATACACGCATCTGTTCCATGTTGTTTCAGATCTCTCGTAGCTGTGCCTTGTGTTTACTGATTGAGCATGCCAGGGTGCTGCTAGAGGCGAGCGGATAACTCCCGTACCTCATCTCCCTACTGGGATCTGTTAGCCACCGTGAGCGGAGTGGATAACTCCCACATATCATGTGTTGGGCAACAGCAGGTTGAGCGTTGTTTATGCACCTGGTACCGTGTGCTGAGACGAGTGGGTAGCTCCCATATACTCACACACATTGTGGCCACTGTCTACAGTTCAGATTCCAGTTGTTGAGCTGCCTTTGGAATCCTTTGGCTCCCTATGTTCGGTTGTAGCCTTGATCTCATGCATAGCATTTGCATTTTATCTGTTGCTATCTTACAGATGTTTTCAGCAGCTCTCCGTACTAGGGTTTGACCCCTGTCCCTTTGGGGCTTGGTTGTTTGTTGCCTGTGTGTGTTTTCTGGTTATCATGGTTACTCTGCTGGTCGTGGAGTAGACACAGCTGGTGGTGCCCCAGGAGGTGGTTAGAGTGTCCCAGTTAGCGTATAGCATATTATGTATCAGTACTGTTAGCCGAGGCTTGTCCTGTGCTTTGTAGTTGTGGTTGTATGGTACTGGTTATATGTTTTAATGCAGTACTGTTGTACTGAATTGATTTGGTAAACTGGGATATTTTGATTATTGTTGTATTTTAAATTATATGTTTTAATAGTCAGGCCAAAACGAAAATTTTAAGCCACTTTTGTATGCTTCCGCTATTGTTTTACGTGGTTTAAATCTGTATTGTGCACGAGGCCTGAAATTTTTGGTATCAGAGCTTAAGCTGGGATAAGCTCGATTTCTTTGATCACACTTGAGTCTAGGCACAGTGTTGCGTGTTGCATGTGCTTGATTATGTGATCTATGTGATATATCTGTTGTTGAAACATACTAAACCTCTATGCTTTTTTTTTTTTGGAAAGCCGACGTGGAATAACATTTAATGAAAGCGATAAATAAAACCATAACTTAAGCATTAAAACAACATCTCAACATGCGATAAAACGACTGCAAAAATCCTTAATCCACGTCTCAAAAGCTAATCATAAAAATCAGAGTACTCAAAAACTGTTTGCGGAAAAACTGAACATGTTTAAAAGCAAATAACATGAAATAACTAAGCGGTCACGGGGTAACAGCGCAGCGGAGCATCAGACGTCCTCACCGCCGGTCGGAGTATTATCATCAACATTATCATGCTCACCTGCACCATATAAACCTAGTGAGCCTAAAGGCCCAGCATGCTATATCCGCTAATAACAAGGTACATATAGTAAAACCACATACAAGCACATAAGCGTATGAACATAATTTTCATGACATGCGTGCATTAAAAGACCTTAAAACGTTAAATCATGCTGTAGTCGTACATAAATCGTCATAACATATATGTTAAGACATAGCATAATACATAACATAACTTAAAAGAACATGCGAGTCGTATCCATGAAGTGAGAGCCGTTAAATTCGATTGATCAATCTATAAACCAACGTACGTGGCGGTGTGGTTCACCCGACCTTACCTCGGGATCCCTATATGTCACACCTCTATGCTTGCCACTTCACCATGTCGTGATCACATGGATCCAGAGGCTCATAATCGTTATACATTAACAGGGGATCCCCGGGCCCGGATACCCGGCTAACTCCCATCGTTACTTTGCCCCACAACACTTCAATTTCTCAAAATATTTTCATTCATGCCTTAACATTCTTTAAACTTTCATGATGCATGCGTTTCATAAAAATCATGCGACTTAAAATCTTGGTCCATCAATAAATATTTAATTTCCTTAAAACATTTCATACTTAAATACATAACGTAATACATAAATAATTAAATATATATTCATGGGCCTATGCATTATTTTTTTCTCGGTCCGATCAAGGACTGGCTCAAGTGACTGGCCCGCTAACTCTA
Organism: Dorcoceras hygrometricum; assembly: GCA_001598015.1. Taxonomy (NCBI): domain Eukaryota; kingdom Viridiplantae; phylum Streptophyta; class Magnoliopsida; order Lamiales; family Gesneriaceae; genus Dorcoceras; species Dorcoceras hygrometricum. Next base: position 103,705 of record KQ986754.1, read on the forward strand.
AGCCCAAAGCCTCAACTAGACTTCAAATAAATTCTAGGTCCAACTCAAAATGGCCGAACAACTAAGGATGACCCTATTTAAATCGATTAAAGGGCTCGACCCAATATCGTTAAAAACAGACTTAAAATTCATTAAAGTAATTATCGGCCCAAAATTCATTAATTTGGCAAAAATCCTAATTTAATAAAATTCCAGCAACTTAAAAGAATAGAATTTGACTAAAAATCGTTGACCCAAAATAATTTTGACTCGAACTAATTTTTAACTTAAAAGTTGACTTGACCCGGTAAAAACGACCCGGACTTTAAAAATAAAATAACTCGGCCCAAAAATAAAATAATTCGGACCCGACTTAAAATATTCGACTCGAGACTCGATGAACCGCCTCGATCCACTTGAACCAGCCGGTTCAACCGAACCAAACCGGCCCAAAACCCTAACTCAAACAAAACACACACTGCACACACACTGGACGGTGTGCGACAGACACACCGCCGAAAAACAGTTCGTACGCCCTGTTCCGGCCACCACTGGCCGGAGCCCCGCCTCCTGGACCACCCCAAGGTCCAGGAGGTTCTAACCTGATTGGTCCTGGCCTCAGCCATGGCCCCACTGGACGCACGAAGGTTAACAACCGGACGCACAAAACACGCACAAACACGCACAAACACACACTGCGCGGTGTGCGAAAATCAAGCCATTGGTTCGACCACAATTCCACCACTTCGAACCACGACCAGCCACTTCTAGGAGCACCATGAACCACTTAACCATGAGCCAAGACCCCTCAAGCAGCCCATGAACCGAAGCCATGCAAAAAGGATCAAAACCGTGAGGTGCACATATGAGTACATGCATGATCATGAACATAAACCTTGAGATCTGAAACATTCACATAAAATTCATGCATAATCTTTGTAAAAACAGTATATTATGATTTATATGGTGAGAAAAGAAAGAATATAACATGCCTTGGTTGATAGAGAAGCAAAAATACGTGATACCGGGGCGGAGGACAATGGAGACGACCACACCTTGAGTTCCAATGGAGAAACTTGCAATTTTCAGCCGCCAAGGGGAGTATGGAGTCTGAAGTTGGCTGATGAGAGGAGGGCTAGGGCAAATATTCGAGTTTAGGTGGAGGGTGTGTGAAAAAATGGGCTAAAAAGCCCTTCCACCTTGTTTTATTTAAAAAATATAAGCCCATCATTATACTAGCCCATCCCCTAATTAAAAAGGCTTAAAAACATTTAAATATCAGCCCCCAAGCCTTTAATTTTCGTAACATAAGGCCTCTCAATTTTAAAAGTGTCATAAAAGTCATAAAAATGGCCCGTATAGGCGAAAAACGGGTCCTCCTCGGTAACCGTGCATAAAATCTCATTTTCTTGGAGATTGTGCATAAAATAAAAATATTTTGCTTTAAAATATGTCTAAGTGCTAAAACATTAAAATATTTTCGATTTGGTCGACTCCGGACTCGTCCCCGCTTATTGGTCTCAAACCGTACCGTAAAGCGATAAGCACACGTAGAGCATAAAATCATCACATAAACACATACATGACATGCAAATCATATAATCATAAGGTTTTCCTCCTAGCCATGCATTCAATTCACGTAATTAGGATTTCCGGGCGTTACAACTCTCCCCCCCTTATAGAAATTTCGTCCCCGAAATTGAGTTACGTACCGAAAAGCTCTGGGTAGCGCGTCCGCAAATCGGCCTCGGTCTCCCAGGTAGCCTTATCTGCTGAGTGATTCTGCCACCGGACCTTGACCATCGGAATCCTCCGCGCTCTAAGCCTGCGCTCCTCTCGCGCTAAGATCTGAACTGGTCGCTCATCGAAAGATAAGTCTGGCGCCAACTGAAGCGGCTCAAAGTCCAGCACATGAGATGGGTTCGAGACGTACTTCCGTAACATCGAGATATGGAACACGTTATGCGCTGCTGACAGACTGGGTGGTAGTGCTACACGATATGCTAACGTACCGACCCTCTCCAAAATCTCAAACGGTCCAATGAATCTCGGACTGAGCTTGCTTCTCCGGCCGAAGCGCATCACGCCCTTCATAGGCGATATCCTCACAAATAAATGATCCCCTACTGCCAACTCCAGATCTCGTCGTCTCCGATCGGCATAACTCTTCTGACGACTCTGAGCTGTCCTCATCCGGTCCCATATCCTGGTCACAATGTCCGCTGTCTGCTGAACAAACTCTGGCCCAGTCAAAATCCTCTCGCCAACCTCATCCCAATGCACGGGAGACCTACACCTCCTCCCGTACAAAGCCTCATAAGGAGCCATCCCAATCGACGACTGAAAACTGTTATTGTACGTGAATTCTACCAAGGGCAACCTAGAATCCCACGCACTCTGGAAATCTATCACGCAGGCTCTCAGTAAATCCTCAAGAATCTGGATGACTCTCTCCGACTGACCGTCTGTCTGCGGGTGAAAAGCCGTACTAAATGATAGCTTGGTCCCCAATGCAGCATGCAAGCTCCTCCAAAACGCAGAAGTAAACCTGGAATCCCTATCTGACACAATAGAGACTGGTATGCCACGCAGCCTGACAATCTCTCTAATGTATAGCTCTGCATACTCTCCAAATCTTCAGTGCGAACACTACTGCTGCAAGCTCCAGATCATGCGTCGGATAGTTCTGCTCATAACTCTTCAGCTGCCTCGATGCATAAGCAATACCTTACCACCCTGCATCAGAACTGCACCCAAACCTCTCAGAGAAGCATCTGTATAAACCACGAACTCCTCGTGGTCCACTGGCATAGCTAACACTGGTGCTGAAGTAAGGGCCTCCTTCAGCTGATCAAAGCTCCTCTGACACTCGGCGCTCCACACATACTTCGCATTCTTCTTGGTCAAGGCTGTCAAGGGCACTGAAATAGAACAGAAGCCCTTGATAAATTTGCGATAGTAACCTGCCAAGCCCAAGAAACTGCGAATCTCCGCTGCATTCTTCGGAATCCCCCAGATCTGCACTGCTTCCACTTTCGATGGGTCAACAGAAATCCCATCTCTCGACACAATATGCCCCAAGAAAGCCACCTGCTCTAGCCAAAACTCGCACTTGCTGACTTTGGCGTATAACTTGTGCTCCCTCAAAGTCTGCAAAGCTGTTTGCAAGTGCTGTCTATGCTCCTCAAAGCTCCTCGAATAGATCAGAATGTCGTCAATGAACACGATGATGAACTGGTCTAGATACTGCCTGAATACTCTGTTCATCAGATCCATAAAAATCGCTGGGGCGTTCGTCAGACCAAACGGCATCACCAAGAACTCGTAGTGGCCGTAGCGTGTCCGAAAAGCAGTCTTGGACACGTCCTCATCTCTAACTCTCAGCTGATGATAGCCAGATCTCACATCAATCTTCGAGAACACTGAAGCTCCCTGCAACTGATCGAATAAATCCTCAATCCTCGGGAGTGGATATTTGTTCTTCACGGTCACTCTGTTCAACTCCCGGTAGTGAATACACAACCTCATGCTACCATCCTTCTTTTTCACAAACAGAACTGGCGCGCCCCATGGAGAGAAACTAGGGCGAATGAACCCCTTGTCAAGCAACTCCTGAATCTGCTCTTTAAGCTCCTTCATCTCGGTAGGAGCTAATCGATACGGTGCCTTAGAGATAGGCACGGTACCTGGCATAAGCTCAATAGAAAACTCCACCTCTCTCGCTGGTGGAACTCCTGCAAAATCATCGGGGAATACATCTGCGAAATCCCTGACTACCTCCACATCAGACAACGAAGGACATGCTGAATCTCCTGGAGCAGTAACACTGGCCAAGAATGCCTGACATCCGTGCTCAACCAGCTTCCTGGCCTGTAAGAAAGATATGAATCTGGGCTTCCGCGGCCTCCTAG
>KQ986754.1:107752-129239 GCA_001598015.1 Dorcoceras hygrometricum
TAACATGAAATAACTAAGCGGTCACGGGGTAACAGCCGCAGCGGAGCATCAGACGTCCTCACCGCCGGTCGGAGTAATATCATCAACAATATCATGCTCACCTGCAACATATAAACCTACTGAGCCTAAAGGCCCAGCATGCTATATCCGCTAATAACAAGGTATATATAGTAAAACCACATACAAGCACATAAGCGTATGAACATAATTTTCATGACATGCGTGCATTAAAAGACCTTAAAACGTTAAATCATGCTGTAGTCGTACATAAATCGTCATTACATATATGTTAAGGCATAGCATAATACATAACATAACTTAAAAGAACATGCGAGTCGTACCTATGAAGTGAGAGCCGTTAAATTCGATTGATCAATCTATAAACCAACGTACGTGGCGGTGTGGTTCACCCGACCTTACCTCGGGATCCCTATATGTCACACCTCTATGCTTGCCACTTCACCATGTCGTGATCACATGGATCCATAGGCTCGTAATCGTTATACATTAACAGGGGATCCCCGGGCCCGGATACCCGGCTAACTTCCATCGTTACTTTGCTCCACAACACTTCAATTTCTCAAAATATTTTCATTCATGCCTTAACATTCTTTAAACTTTCATGATGCATGCGTTTCATAAAAATCATGCGACTTAAAATCTTGGCCCATCAATATATATTTAATTTCCTTAAAACATTTCATACTTAAATACATAACGTAATACATATATAATTAAATATATATTCATGGGCCTATGCATTATTTTTTTCCTCGGCCCGATCAAGGACTGGCTCAAGTGACTGGCCCGCTAAATCTAAGCCCAAAGCCTCAACTAGACTTAAAATAAATTATAGGTCCAACTCAAAATGGCCCAACAACTAAGGATGACCCTATTTAAAATCGATTAAAGGGCTCGACCCAATATCGTTAAAAACAGACTTAAAATTCATTAAAGTAATTATCGGCCCAAAATTCATTAATTTGGCAAAAATCCTAATTTAATAAAATTCCAGCAACTTAAAAGAATAGAATTTGACTAAAAATCGTTGACCCAAAATAATTTTGACTCGAACTAATTTTGAACTAAAAGTTGACTTGACCCGGTAAAAACGACCCGGACTTTAAAAATAAAATAACTCGGCCCAAAAAATAAAATAACTCGGACCGAACTTAAAATATTGAAACACGCACAAACACACACTGCGCGGTGTGCGAAATCAATCCATTGGTTCGACCACAATTCCACCACTTCGAACCACGACCAGCCACTACTAGGACCACCATGAACCACTTAAACATGAGCAAGACCCCTCAATCATCCCATGAACCGAAGCCATGCAAAAAGGATCAAAACCGTGAGGTGCACATATGAGTACAAGCATGATCATGAACATAAACTTTGAGATCTGAAACATTCACATAAAATTCATGCATAATCTTTGTAAAAACAGTATATTATGATTTATATGGTGAGAAAAGAAAGAATATAACATGCCTTGGTTGATAGAGAAGCAAAAATACGTGATATCGGGGCGGAGGACAATGGAGACGACCACACCTTGAGTTCCAATGGAGAAACTTGCAATTTTCAGCCACCAAGGGGAGTATGGAGTCTGAAGTTGGCAGATGAGAGGAGGGCTAGGGCAAATTTTCGTGTTTAGGTGGAGGGTGTGTGAAAAAATGGGCTAAAAAGCCCTTCCACCTTGTTTTATTTAAAAAAATATAAGCCCATCATTATACTAGCCCATCCCCTAATTAAAAAGGCTTAAAAAAATTTAAATATCAGCCCCCAAGCCTTTAATTTTCGTAACATAAGGCCTCTCAATTTTAAAAGTGTCATAAAAGTCATAAAAATGGCCCGTATAGGCGAAAAACGGGTCCTCCTCGGTAACCGTGCATAAAATCTCATTTTCTTGGAGATTGTGCATAAAATAAAAATATTTTGCTTTAAAATATGTCTACGTGCTAAAACATTAAAATATTTTCGATTTGGTCGACTCCGGACTCGTCCCCGCTTATCGGTCTCAAATCGTACCGTAAAGCGATAAGCACACGTAGAGCATAAAATCATCACATAAACACATACATGACATGCAAATCATATAATCATAAGGTTTTCCTCCTAGTCATGCATTCAATTCACGTAATTAGGATTTCCGGGCGTTACAGTTGTTGCGAGCCTTACCTTCTTAGTGCCTTCGTAGATGCCGCCTAGACGTAGGGGTAGAGGTAGAGGGAAGTTTCAGGAAGAATCTGAAGGTCAGAATGAGGAAGTGCAGCGTAGTGTTCCTCGTCGTGGACGCGATAGACAGATTGACTTGGAGGTAGATGAGTTTGCATCCCGCGTAGATGATATGGAACTAGTGATGGCAAGGTTTCAGCGAATGACTCCTCTGACGTTCAATGGCGATGAACCTAGTTCTGATGCTGAGTCTTGGTTGTAGCATATTACTGGATTGTTCGATCGTGTCAGGTATGATGATGAGCGTAGACTGAGTTTAGCTACGTTTCAGTTGAGAAGAAGTGCCGAGCGTTGGTGGAGAGGTGCTTCTAGGACTCTCGAGGATACAGGCGTGGGGATTTCCTGGAGTAGCTTTTGTTATGCCGCAGGGAGTGCAAGGTAGTCGTCCAGTGGTTTCAGGGGTGCAACCTTCCCAGTCAGTGCAGTCGTCTCAGCCACCCCAGCAGCAGGTAGCTCAGAAGCTCGGACACCAGAGGTTTAGACCTCGTGGTCGTCAATTTAAGAAGAAGTCGGGTTCTATTTCTTCTGGCTCGGGGAGTTCTAGCAGTGGTAGTAGCTCCAAGGTGGAGTATTGTGGCCAGTGTGGTGGAAAGCACCCGACAGCGCAGTGTGTTTGTGTGCAGGGTTCGTGCAATGTCTGTGGTCAGTACGGACACTTTGCTAGAGTGTGTCCTTTATCTGGATCGCAGCATACCGCCGCTCCACCGCAGGGTCGAGGTGGATCGTCTAGAGGTCGTTCTTTTCCAACGCCACAGCACAGGTTAGGGGAGCCTCTGTTTAGGTTGTTTCAGCAGCCTGGTCCTTCACGGTTTGGACAGTCTTCACATCCTCAGTTTTCAGGACCTCAGTTTGACCAAGTGAACGCCATGACTAGGGAGCAAGCGGAGGGCACGCCAGGCGGAGGGATTATCGCAGGTAATTTCATTGTTTTTGATTTTCCTACACGTGTTTTGTTTGACACAGGAGCATCACATTCTTTTATTTCTGATTCATTTGTGGTTGAGCATGGTTTTCGTACCACATCTTTGTGTGATGTTGTATCTATTGCGACTCCTGCCGGCGCGAGCTTGTTTTCCCAAGAGATTTGTAAATGTTGTTCTTAGGTTTGGCGTGAATGTGTTGTTAGCCAACCTGATCAGGCTAGTGATGTCGGATTTTGATTGTATCGTGGTAATGGACGTTTTGTCTAGCTATGGGCTACTGTGGATTTTTTCCATGGCGTTGTGCGATTTAGGCCCCAGTCTGGCGAGAAATGGAATTTCTATGGCCAAGATTCCTAGTTGAATATTCCTTTAGTCTCTGCGATGGAGATGTTTAGCCTGTTGTCACTAGAGAATGCTCGTTTTATGATCTATGCCTTAGATGCGTCTTCTTCTTCGAGTGTAGAGCTTAGTAGGGTTCACGTGTTTCGACATTTCCCGGATGTGTTTTCGGAGGAGATTCCTGGTTTTCCTCCGAGGAGGGGGATAGAATTCAGCATTGAGTTGGTACCTGGTACAGCTCCGATCTCTCCTGCTGAGTTGAAGGAGCTTAAGGCTCAGCTTAGTGATTTGCTGGAGAAGGGATTCATTAGATCGAGTATGTCTCCGTGGGGAGCACCTATCTTGTTTGTCAAGAAGAAGGACGGGTCGATGAGGATGTGTATCGACTTTACGCAGTTGAACAAGGCGACAGTGAAGAATAAGTACCCTTTGCCTAGGATCGATGACTTGTTTGATCAGCTTCAGGGTTCGGCTGTGTTTTCTAAGATCGATCTTCATTTGGGGTATCATCAGTTGCGCAACCGTGAACAATATGTTGAGAAGACTCCGTTTCGTACGAGGTATGGGCATTATGAGTTTCTGGTTATGCCTTTCGGTTTGATGAATGCTCCCGTAGTTTTCATGGAATTGATGAATAGAGTCTTTAGAGAGTTCATCGATCAGTTTGTGATTGTGTTTATCGATGACATTTTGGTGTACTCTAAGACTCCGTTGCAGCACAAAGAGCATTTGAAGTTGGTTCTTCAGAAACTTCGAGACTCGCAGCTGTATGCTAAGTTCTCCAAGTGCGGAGTTAGCAGCTAGCGGTTTTTGCTTTGAAGATTGGTGTCACTACCTGTATCGGTGAGCAGGTTTGTCGGTGTACTCCGACACAAGAGTCTTCAGTATCCGTTTCTCAGTCAGAGTTTTAACATGAGACAGTGTAGATGGATGGAGCCGCTTAAGGATTTTGATTGTGAGATCAAATATCAGCCTGGGAAGATGAATGTAGTTGCTGATGCATTGAGCAGGAAGGCTCAAGTGGCGATGCTGGCTTCGATGCAGATTTCGAAGGTCCATGAGCATCTTAGCACTACTGGTTGGCGATATTATCCAGCTGGGGATTATTTTGTGGTGTCTTCTTTTCAAGTTGAGCCACAGATTATTGCTAGCATTAGGGCAGCTCAGAGGACTGATCCATCCATCCATGAGTTGAAGCTGAAGGTGAGAGCAGGACAGTTGGAGGACTATTCTGTCTCTTCTGATGGTTGTTTGAGGTTTTGTGGCAGGCTGGTTGTGCCCAATCTGGTTGATCTTAAGGAAGATATCTTGCGAGAAGCGCATTGCAGTAGATACAGAGTCCATCCTGGTGCAAGGAAGATGTATCAAGCCTTGAAGCAGCATTACTGGTGGGAAAGTTTGAAGGGTGATGTTGCTGATTTTGTAGCCCGTTGTTGGAATTGTCAGCAAATCAAGGGAGAGAGGATGAGACCTGATGGTTTGTTGCAAAGCTTAGAGGTGCCCCAATGGAATTGGGAGCACATAGCTATGGATTTTGTCACGCATTTGCCTCGTTCGAGCAGAGGTTGTGATGCAGTTTGGGTGATAGTTGACAGATTGTCGAAGTCTGCGCACTTCATTCCCTACAACATGACCTATTCTTTGAAGAAGATGGTGAAGTTGTACATAGATTTCGTGGTGCGTTTGCATGGGGTGCCAGTTTCGATAGTTTCAGATCGTGATCCTCGATTTACTTCCAGGTTTTGGAAGAGTTTGCGAACAGCTTTGGGTACTAGATTGGCGATGAGTACAACATATCATCCCCAGACATATGGCCAATCTGAGAGAACTATCCAGATTATAGAGGATATGTTAAGAGCTGTTGTGATGGATTTTAGTGGTAGCTGGCAAGACTCGTTGTCTTTGGTTGAGTTTTCCTACAATAACAGCTATCAGGTCACGATTGGGATGGCACCATTTGAAGCTTTGTATGGCAGGAAATGCAGATCGCCGATATATTGGGAAGAAGTGGGTGAGAAGCAGCTGTCTTCTCCAGAATTTGTGTGGCAGATGAGAGATCAAGCGGATTTGATTCGCCAGCGAATGAAAGCTGCACAAGATCGCCAAGCAAGTTATGCGAATAGAGGCGTAGGACTTTAGAATTTGAGGTTGGTGATCTAGTAACAGCTATCAGGTCACGATTGGGATGGCACCATTTGAAGCTTTGTATGGCAGGAAATGCAGATCGCCGATATATTGGAAGAAGTGGGTGAGAAGCAGCTGTCTTCTCCAGAATTTGTGTGGCAGATGAGAGATCAAGCGGATTTGATTCGCCAGCGAATGAAAGCTGCACAAGATCGCCAAGCAAGTTATGCGAATAAGAGGCGTAGGACTTTAGAATTTGAGGTTGGTGATCTAGTTTTCCTTAAGGTTTATCCTTTCCGTAGTGTTATGAGATTTGGTCTCAAGGGAAAGTTAGCTCCTCGTTATGTTGGTCCTTATGAGATAGCTGAGAGGATTGGCCCTTTGGCATATCGTTTGCTGTTGCCACTAGATTTGTCTTCCTTACATGATGTGTTTCATGTTTCGATGTTGAGGAAGTATGAGGCAGATCCCTCGCATGTGTTGAGAACTGACGAGGTAGAGTTAGATCGGACTTTGAGCTATGTGGAATATCCCTTGCAGATCTTGGATAGAAAAGAGAAACAGCTGAGGAACAAAACCATTCCTTTGGTAATGATTCAATGGAGCAAACATGGTAGGGAAGAAGCTATTTGGGAACTGGAAGAGAAGATGCAGCGTGAGTGGCCGCATCTGTTTGAGTGAGTGTTGTATCAGATTCCAGTAGTTGGTTCTTTGTTACTTCTCTGTACATGATTGCTTAAGTTCTTTTCCCCAGTTATCATGAACTCTTGATCTTGAGCTGTTTGATTTCGAGGACGAAATCCTGTTTTAGTAGGGGAGAGATGTGAGACCCAAAATGATGATGAGATTAATTGAGTTAATTAATCGGGTTTTATTGAGATCAGCTTTGCGTCGATGTGCTTGAAGAAGCTATCGGGTTTTGTTTTAGCCCTTGGAACAAGTCTGGAGAGCTAGAGTTTTGGCTTGAGATTTGTTCAGAAGTTAGCGTGGGTCATCGCTGAGTACTAGCATTCAGCAGTGGTGACGTGAGCAGTTGTCGCTGGTTTGTTGGTTTCCAGTTTTGAGGAGAAGTCTGATATCGTGGGCATTCAGATGTCTCCTAGCGTGTTTTCAGTAATGGGTGTTGGTACGTCGTCGTTTGGATTAGTTGGAACGACGGAGTTTTGGATTAGCGAAGGAGACTCCGCTGTGAGTTTCTTTAGCTTTCAGCTGTGCGAGAGATCTGATGTTGCATTGCTATCAGATGTTGGTTAGTTGTTCAGTAGTGAGTAGCGGGTGACGTGTCCAGTTGCGACAGTAACTCTCTGCGACGTCGTGTGGTTTAAGTGATCGCTGTTTTGTCGTAGAGTGAGATCTGTTGTGAGATCTGGTTGCGAGCGGGAATATTAGCTGTGATAGCTTAAGTTGTCAGTGGATCTGTTCCCAGTTTCTGTCAGCAGTTAGATTTAAATAGGGAGCTTGGCCTTGTTCTCTATTATTGTTTCCGGACACTTAGAATATTTCCCGATAGCAAACTCTGTCGCGATACCCTAGTTACTGTTCACCGAACCTTATCTTCTTTGATTGCCGATGGTAAACAGCTCCGATTGAAGTAAGAATGGTAGCGTTGGACTCCTCTTGCTGAGACGCTTCGTTTGGATATTGCTTTCGGACGTTTTCTTGAAGCTGGTGAGGTGCGCGAAGACATCTCCCTTCTGTAGTTTGTTAGAGTTCCGTCCTAGCTTGTTGGGGTAAGTGTTGAGATCCTACCTTGTGCTTTGTTAGAGCCTTCTGTTGTGTTAGAAGCGTAGGATGAGCGCTGGTTGAGTTCCTAGCTCCCAGCTGTTGCTTTTCTGTGTTTCGATCCTTGAGTAGTTGTTTGTAATTGTCTTAGCAGGTGTGAGATATGCGTTGCTCGGACCCAGTTTGTAGTAATTGTTGCACAGAGACTTGAGGTACGGATGAGAGCTTGTTACAACATTGAGATTTGGAATGGATACGTGCTTATGCTTGCTGTTTTGTGATGTTATGTATACTGTCTTGTTATCTGTTGCATTGTGTTGCACTGCATACACGCATCTGTTCCATGTTGTTTCAGATCTCTTGTATCCATGCCTTGTGTTTGCTGATTGAGCGTGCCAGGGTGCTGTTAGAGGCGAGCGGGTAACTCCCGTACCTCATCTCCCTGCTGGGATTTGTTTGCGATCGTGAGCGAAGTGGGTAGCTCCCACATCTCATGTGTTAGGCAACAGCAGGTTGAGCGTTGTTTATGCACTTGGTACCGTGTGCTGAGACGAGTGGGTAGCTCCCATATACTCACACACATTGTGGCCACTGTCTTCAGTTCAGATTCCAGTTGTTGAGCTGCCTTTGGAATCCTTTGGCTCCCTGTGTTTGGTTCTAGCCTTGATCTCATGCATAGCATTTGTATTTTATCTATTGCTATCTAATTGATGTTTTCAGTTGCTCTCCATACTGGGATTTGACCCCTATCCCTCTGGGGCTTGGTTGTTTGTTGTCTGTGTGTGTTTTCAGGTTATCATGGTTACTCTTCTGGTCGTGGAGTAGACCCAACTGGTGGTGCCCCAGGAGGTAGTTAGAGTGTCCCAGTTAGCGTATAGCATATTATGTATCAGTACTGTTAGCCGGGTCTTGTCCTGTGCTTTGTAGTTGTGGTTGTATGGTACTGGTTATATGTTTTAATGTTGTACTGTTGTACTTAATTGATTTGGTAAAGTGGGATATTTTGAGTATTGTTGTATTTTAAATTATATGTTTTAATCGTCAGGCCAAAACGAAAATTTTAAGCCACTTTTGTATGCTTCCGCTATTGTTTTGCATGGTTTAACTCTGTATTGTGCACGAGGCCTGACATCTGCCTTAGCAATGAGATCTGACTTATGGGTGAATTTATTTCCGTTGTAGCTCAGACTTGGGGATTTAACTTAAGTGTCGATCAACACTTAGAGTATTTTTCGAACCAGATATTCCTTATCTTCATCCATGATAACCATCGATTGGTATTGTTCATCCGAACCCTATTTTCGTCGATTTCCGTCGTTTTACGCTCCATTTGGAGCAAGATTGGTAGCTCTGAACTCATCTTCTCTAGGGCTTTCGATTGATAACAGTTTGGTGACTGGAGTGATTCTCTATCGATTTAAGCTTCGTATGAGAGCTGAGTAGTGCTCTGTTGGAGTTTGGTAGCTGAGTTAAGTTAATGGGCTTTAGAATTAAGTTGTTTGAGTTCAGATTTGAGTTGATAATTAGATACTTTGACAGATTCGAACTTGTAGTAGCTGCTGCTGAGTTTCCGTGGAGTTGCTAATGCAGTAGACTTGAGTTGGCTGCTGCGCCCTTGTTGTGGTGAGATCTGTTGAGGTAGAAGCTAATTTGAGGTACGAATTGAGCTAGATTTTAGCAGCTTTGCTATCAGCTTTGGGATATTTCCTTCGTGAATTAGCTGCTGTGAATTGTATTAATTGCTGAATGATTATGTGATCTTGTCTGTGTTGTGTGCGTGTGAGCTTTATGCATTGAATTAAGCATGATTCTGTTGTGCATTCACGCATACGTATTGAGCCTGATCCCTTTGATTGCTGAATTCCTGTTGAACGTTGGGATTTGCCGACTGAGTCGTCGTGCCTGAAAGGTCCAACGTTGTTTTGATGTGGTGGCCAGTTATGTCCCTACGCCTGAATACCACTATACCTTGTGATGGTCGGTTGAGTCGTCATACCTGAAGATCACAAGATGATGATGATTGGTGAGATCTGCACAGCTGAGTCGTTGTGCTATGTTTGCCTACCGATGATTCTTGGTAGTCCCTTTTTCATGCATTGCACGATTGAGATATTGCATTGTCTGATATGATAGATGCTTTTATTGTGCTCTTTGTACAGAGGTTTGACCTCGTTTATTTTGTTGGATCTGTTTTGACAGATCCTAATTAAGTTTTGAATTACACAAAACCTGTTGTTGTTATTCTAACAATTCTATTCTAAGTGCGCAGATTTCAGGTCGAAGAATATGTCCAGCAGATGTTTCACAATGAATGTTCAGCAGTTGGTTTGATGATTCATGGAATCGGCAGTTGAATTAGCGATGGAGACGTCCAGAGTTATATCACCTGTTCGTAATCAGGCGTAGGCCAAAGTTGAACCAGCTGGAGCATATTAATCTAGCAGATGATGAAGATCAGCTGGATCGAAGCGAAGTAGCGAGATGATGAAGATCAGCTGGAGCGCTAAGTTTGGATGACATCAGCAGTGACGTCATCATTCAGCAGGAGCTACAGTTGAAGATTTAGCAGATGAGAAGAGGCGCTAGTTTTGGAATGAACTGTGATGACATCAGACTTGATGTCATCACAATCAGCAGATGAAGTGGAGCGCAAAGCTGAAGCGACGTCGTATTGAGAATCAGCAGATGAAGCAAAGCGCGAGAGAAGAAGCGACGTCGTATGGAGATTCAGCAGATGGATTAGATGTGATGACGTCATCGGTGACGTCATCCAGTCGCAAGATGAACCAGTCGCAAGCAACAGCAGCATCCAGTCGAGAGCTCATATGAATCAGCTGTTGCTACTCAACCAGTCGCAAGCTTTGCATATTCAGTCGACTTGGTTCCCAGGCGCAAAGAATTGAAGAAGAAGCAAAGTGCAGCAGTCGTTGTATCAATTCAGCAGCGAAGCAGTTGACGAATTATCAAAGTAGGATGTCAACTGCTGAGCTCAATTCAAAATGGAGAAAGCGACAGTAGCCTGCAAAAGTAAAGGACGCAAGTACTGTTACTTTACAGAGGAGCGTTGCACTAAAATAGAAAGAAGACAAGATAGCCTTCTGGAGCGCTGAAGAGTTTTGGAAGCTTTCCAACGGGAAGAAATTCAACAGAGGCTATATATTGGAGGCGACGCCCTTTTGAAGAAATGTTCGTGAGTTGGTCGTCGTCCAGTTGAGAGACGACGTTGGTGCACCTACAATACTGTGGGAAATATTCATTGATTACACAGTGCACCAACAGAGGGAAAATAATCTGAAGTGAAGCTGTCAACTAATCATTCGAGAGAGAGTTTCATTGCAGTTGACAGTGTAGCTAGAATAAGTTGGAACGACAGCGTTTTGTATTCGCAATCAGCAGATAAAGCTAAGCGCAAAGAAGAAGCGACGTCGTATGAAGAAGCATCTAATCGCAAGCTACTGTTCATCAGCAGGGAGCTACAGTGCAATCAGCAGATGCTATTGGAGTTAGCGATAGAAAAACGATGTCGTTTATATAAGTTGATACGACAACGTTTTGCTCTTGCGCTATTATTCAGTAGGAAGATGTTGCGATGGAAATAATCAGCAGGCGCATTGCACGTTTACAGTTCAGCACGCTTGCATTCAAGCATTCGCATTAACAGTTCAGCTTAGCATCTCATTTCAGCAGCACACAAGCACACAAGTCTTGAACAGATTTATGTTGTACATAAATCTGTTTGAGTTGTTTTAAAATATTAGGATTCAGTTCTGGTATTTTCCGCATGATTTTAAATCATACCAGATCTGTCTCCGGTGCTCTTTTTATTGTAATTGTTCAAGAACAACGAGCTATTGCAGCTCAAGAATTAGCAGCGCGCAAAATTTTTAATTGACCATTTTAAACAGCGGCTGCTAAGTTTCTTTTTGATCCTAATTATAAACGGACCAACATATTTTCCCTGTTTTGGGCAGCTTTGGTCGATGTTGGCCATTGCAGGTTCTTCAGGTAACTAGGCTGGACAGAGTGGAGCTTCAGCTGGTCGATCCCCTTTTTGATTTGTGTCCCAGTTTTATTGATATTTATATTGAGCCAGGGGATGTCCTGTGCCTCTATTTATGTTGGGGATCGTGTGTTGTGTTGTTGGCTGTTGTTTTTTGAGTTTTGAGTTAAACTCCTATTTTGATTATGAATGTATTTTGAATGTTATTGGATCAGGCCCATAGTCGAAAATTTGTAGCCCATATTTTTATGATGCTTCCACATAATTGTTATCTTAGCGCACCGGGCCTGACAACCGTTGGAAACCCCTTTCCAAACCCGTCATTTCCCTACCGACATCGTGGCCGGATATGGCTAGAAGAAGAGTCATGAAGTACATAGTACGCGTGGTTCGTTGCTCCTCCCAATCGCGTGCATCTTCCGGGCTGGTTTTGCGAATTGTTGTTGGGTGCTTTAGGATATATTGATTGATCTTTGTGAGCTGTTAGCACTCTGGTTGCTCCAAAAGTGGTAGAGAAGGAGCGTGCATGCGTTGTTCGACGCTTACTGGTGTTTGTGCTGTTCTGCAGTAAGCTTTGGTGAGGTATTGATTATAGCTGATCAGGTACGCTTTTAGCTTGAATTTATAGCTTGCGATAAGCATGTGAATATGTGGCAATAGGTTGAGTTTACCTTAGATTTGTCGTGCGTATGTTGGTGCCGTAACCTGTTATGCTTGATGTGCCTAAGTCGTTACGTGTTGCCTGTTATGAGTTGATTGTATGCAGAGGTTGCTTAGTCTTGCCTTAGATGATGACTTCTAATCTGTTATGTATGAATTGGTCTGTTACTGCCTGCAGCACTGACTATCTGCTCTGTTGCCTGATTTGGTTTATGTGTTGAACTGCTGCCTGCTTTGTATTGTCATGTTGTTGGCTGTGAGCTGAGTTGCTCCGCTTATGATCACAGGGTAGAATTTGATCTGGGCTGTTTACATTACCTGCGTGTGAAATTTTATAGATGTTTCGTATGCTGTGCTGTTATTGTGTTTCCATGCTGATCTACATGTGCCTTAGTGTATGTTGTTGTATGATTTGTTGGCAATGCATACATACACAACATCTTGAGCATGATTCCTTTGATACAAGTTAACCCTCGAATTTTGATTGGTCGGTATAGTTGTCGTGCCTGAGAATCCAAATGCTTTCACGAAGTCATGATTGCCAGCCGAGTCGTTGAGTTTTGGATTCCAATGATTTTTGAGATTGGAATTGCAAGCAGGTCGTTGGCCTTGATTCCCGATAATTCTTAATAACCTCATGCATTGCAAGACATGACATGTTTCATGCTTGATTTGATTATCTGTATGAGTTGCTCTTCATACGAAGGTTTTGACCTCATCTATTTTTCCCCTTGGGGCTGCTTTGGCCGTGTGTTGGCCATTGCAAGCCTTTGCAGGTAGATCAGCTGGTCAGAGTGTTGAATCAGCTGGTGGAGTCCCAGGTGTTGAGTTTCCAGTTATTTATATATATGTTGTATTGAGTCATTACCGGGGGATGCCTTGTGTATTTGTTGTCGTTGATCCGATTGGAGTTGCATGTATATATTCTTATTGTGGTTTGTTCTGCTGACTTTTGAGTTAAAGTCCATATTTTGAGTATGAACTTATTTTGAATGATATATTTTTCAGTCAGGCAAAAAGAACAATTTTATCCTCTTTTTAAGCTTTCGTGTTTCGTGTGGTATCATAGCTTAAACTGTGATAAGCTCGATTCTTTTATACTATACTCGAGTCTAGGCACAGTGTTTGTCCTCCTGCATGTGCTTGATTACATGATTACCTTCTTTGTTGTGCTTACCCTTGTGTACCTCTTAGTTGCTGCTGAGTAGCGGTAGAGTTAGAGTGGGTAGACAGGTTGTAGTCGAGCCGAGAGTTTCGATTAGAGAGGAGGATGATGCTGAGGCGAGACCTCCTTCACGTTGTTATGCTTGATCGATAGAGACTGAAGTGGAGCACCTGACTCGACGAATGGATGGTATGTAGCTGGTTCTGACTATGATCCAGCGGAAGAATCCTTCTACCTTCGTTGGTGCCGAAGGTGATCTTGCAGTCGATGGGTGGCTTGACCACATGGTGGGTTTGATGACGTTCCAGCTGAGAGACCTTGTGCAGCTTTGGTGGAGATGTGCCTCCCAAGCACTGTCAGTTTTGGGTATGATGAATTCGTGGAAGAGTTTTTGTACTGCCTACCTTCAGAATACACCCTTGAGTTGCACCATAACACCAAGGAGCGAGGGTTCGATAGCTTGGTGCAAGGGGATTTGTAGATGGCGGAGTCTACGAGAATGTTTTCTACCCTTTTTGTCTTTGTTCTTCAAGTTGCTGATTTAGAGAAGGCCAAGCACGTTAGGTTCGTAGCAGGCCTAAGACTGGGTGTCTCTCTTTGGTGATAGCAGATTTCCTTTCCTCCTTTGCCGATGCTATGAACTGAGCGATAGACATCGAGGAGAATCTCTTGAATGGACAACTCGACTTCAACTGACAGCTGGCCAGGACGACTCCTCTGTGCTGTCTGGAGCATGACATATCCGGGGACAAGTTGAAGGCTGTTGGTCCCTGTTTTCGAAGGAAACTTAGCAGCCGCTGATTTAAAATGAGTGATTAAAAATTTTGCGCTGCTATAACCGAGCTGTAATAGCTCAATGTTCTTGAACAATTAAATTACAACAGCACCGGAGACAGATCTGGTATGATTTAAAAATCATGCGGAAAATACCAGAACTGAATCCTTAAACTTTAAAACAACTCAAACAGATTTATGTACAACATAAATCTGTTCTACTGTGCAAGTGTGCTAACTGTATGCGTGAGTGCTGAAATATAATCAAGTGCTGAATTATGCGATGCTAAGAATAAAATACAAGTGCTGAAATCTGTTTATGCGTATGCGAGAATGCTAAAGTAAATATGCAGGTGCTGAAAGCTTAAAGAACACGATACACAAGATTTGTTTCTGGAAGTTCGGACCTCAATGTCCTACATCTCCCCTTCTTCCACCTCGGAAGGATCCACTAGAAGACTTTGATCTATACAACACGTACAGACCCAATCCCGCAACCAGCAGCTGCAAGAACTCCTAGACTTCACAAATGCACAGCAGACGCAACTGTGTGACTAACTACATACACAAGTTTAACGTCATCGTGCTTGGACGGGACCTGTGTTGGAAATGAGTTTTGATTCACTCGCTAAACAATTTAGCTCAACTCACAAAATGTGCGAATGAATCTGTGTGTGAGAATTACAGTGTAAGCACAACTTCGAATAAATCAATCTCACACACTCGGGAAGTTGCTTCTACACAAGCTAATCTAGACTCAGCAGCAGACACTCAATAAGCGCTCCTCTCTAATGGCGGTCTGCTGCTTCGTCTCCGGGAATCTTCCCTCTGTTTTTGTCTCTTCGCTCAATCAACAATCGTCTTCTTTCACACTCGTCAAAATTCTTCCTTCAAATATTCTTCTATAAATAGCTTCTTCAAGAGATATAGCCGTTAGATAAATTCCAATTATTTTCTGCGCTTGATAGCCGATTAAACAGAAGAAAGGTATAGGCACGTTTGTAGGAGACATATAACTACCATTTCCCAGAATAGTACAAATCTTGTTCCCTGATTTAAGGCAATTTGCACGACTTAATCTCAGCCATTGATTCTTCCATCTTGAGCGTTGATTGCGTCTGAGTGCATACCAGCAGATTGTTCAACAGTTGTTCGCTCAGTTGTTGGTTTCCTTAGTCACAACACTTCGCGCAACAGCTGGTTCACTTTCATTGCAATAGCTGGGAAGAGGTGCTCTCGACTGGTTGTCCAGACGCTGGTCTTAAAACCGGGTGAGATGATGTGCTTGCGTCTGGTTGTCCAGCTGGTGGTAACGATATGCTTGCAGCTGGTTGTCCAGTCGTTGGTCGTGAAATTCTTGCGACTGGATTTCCCAACGACTGGTTAGATCAAACGATGTCGTATCAACTTATTTAAACGACATCGTTTGCTATGCATCCTTGACTGGTTGATTAAAGCCCTGTAGCTCTCGTCTGGATGTAGCACCACTGTAGCTGCCTGCTGAATATAACGAACGCACAAACCATCTGCTGAATCTTTAGTGCGAGGGCAAAACGCTGTCGTATCAACTTATGTAAACGACATCGTTTTGCTATCGCTAACTCCAAGTACCGTCTGCTGGTGAACATTAGCTTCCTGCTTATTGTGATGTCACTGCTGATGACATCATCTATGCTTAGCTCTCCAGCTGCTTTCTTTATCTGCTGATTGTGATGACGTCATCCTTGGTTCTCATTGCTTCCTCCAGAATATATGCTGACGTCATCACTGCTGATTCTCGATTTCTTTTCGCTTTAATCCAACAGCTGATTTCTTCTAGTTCTGAACACTGTAGCTCACTGCTGAAATGTTCTTCTTCGATACTTCTCCAGCAGACTTCACAGTTCCTGTTCCAGCTTGTTCTCTTATTGGTGTTCCTGCTGGTTCACCTACGTCTTTAGCGCTTGCAGCTGATTCTTATCGTTCCAGCTGATTCACTTCGCTCCAGCTGGTTCAACTTGGCCTCCGCCTGATTACAAACAGCTGACTCAACTTTGGACGTCTCCATTGCTAATCCAGCTGCCGTTAAAATGATTAACCAAACCAACTGCTGAACTTCATCTTGAGAACCATCGAATGGACAGATTTTGCTACTGTTCATCTTCTTCTTCGATCTGAAATCTGTACACTAAGTGGAATTGCTAGAAACACAATAACAGGTTTTGTGTAATTCAAAACTTAATCAGGATCTGTCAAAACAGATCCATCAATCTCTCCCTTTTTGATTTACACAAAACCTTAAATAATCGATGCATGTTCTACAAATTCTCTCCCTTTTTGTGGGAATGAAAAAAAGGGCGAACTGCTGGTCTTCCCGATATTTAAAACAAAAATCTTCGATCTGAAATCTGTACACTAAGTGGAATTGTTAGAAACACAATAACAGGTTTTGTGTAATTCAAAACTTAATCAGGATCTGTCAAAACAGATCCATCAATCTCTCCCTTTTTGATTTACACAAAACCTTAAATAATCGATGCATGTTCTACAAATTCTCTCCCTTTTTGTGGGAATGAAAAAGAGATCGAACTGCTGGTCTTCCCGATATTTAAAACAAAAACTCTCCCTACACTGTTACAACAAAAAAAAAAGTAACAGCAGGAAATATTGCTTCAAATAACAAGTGCTACTGAGTTACTTAAATATATGAAGAACCAGTACAGATAAAAGCTCAGATTTTTCCTTCTTCTATCTCGTCCCATGTGCTTGTCACCGAGCCTCGCTCCAGGTGATCTTACAGCACAACGAAAATAGAAGCTTGGCATCCGCACGGGACTCGCGCATCCCGTGATAGTTCATCAAGCGAAAGACCCGTTCTATATTAAAACAACATCTGGCCTTCATAAAATAAGCTTCTCAAAACAGTTAAAACATTTAAAACATAGCACATGAGGTTTTAAAATGAGTGCTCGTTCAAGAACAACCTGCTCTGATACCAATTGTTGGTCCCTGTTTTCGAAGGAAACTTAGCAGCCGCTGATTTAAAATGAGTGATTAAAAATTTTGCGCTGCTATAACCGAGCTGCAATAGCTCAATGTTCTTGAAAAATTAAAATTACAAGAGCACCGGAGACAGATCTGGTATGATTTAAAAATCATGCGGAAAATACCAGAACTGAATCCTTACATTTTAAAACAACTCAAACAGATTTATGTACAACATAAATCTGTTCTACTGTGCAAGTGTGCTAACTGTATGCGTGAGTGCTGAAATATAAGCAAGTGCTGAATTATGCGATGCTAAGAATAAAATACAAGTGCTGAAATCTGTTTATGCGTATGCGAGAATGCTAAAGTAAATATTCAGGTGCTGAAAGCTTAAAGAACACGATACACAAGATTTGTTTCTGGAAGTTCGGACCTCAATGTCCTACATCTCCCCTTCTTCCACCTCGGAAGGATCCACTAGAAGACTTTGATCTATACAACACGTACAGACCCAATCCCGCAACCAGCAGCTGCGAGAACTCCTAGACTTCACAAATGCACACCAGCCGCAACTGTGTGACTAACTACATTCACAAGTTTAACGTCATCGTGCTTGGACGGGACCTGTGTTGGAAATGGGTTTTGATTCACTCGCTAAACAATTTATCTCAACTCACAAAATGTGCCAGTGAATCTGTGTGTGAGAATTACAGTGTAAGCACAACTTTCGAATAAATCAATCTCACACACTCGGGAAGTTGCTTCTACACAAGCTAATCTAGACTCAGCAGCAGACACTCAATAAGCGCTCCTCTCTAATGGCGGTCTGCTGCTCGTCTCCAGGAATCTTCCCTCTGTTTTTGTCTCTTCGCTCAATCAACAATCGTCTTCTTTTCACACTCGTCAAAATTCTTTCTTCAAATCTTCTTCTATAAATAGCTTCTGTTAGAGTAGATGCCCAACTAGCCAACTTGTGGCGAGTTCGAGACTAGTATCTGCGATGCGAAGTACCATGTTTCATTGGTAGGGAACATTGTGATGTTCTGAGCATGCAGATAGATAGTGACCTGGTGATCTATCGAACTACCCTCCTTCGGACTTTCCAAGTGGTTACCATTTGTCGAGTGGATAAGTCCGAGGTCTTGGTTGTACTGATTAGTTCTCACGACTCGAAACGTCATTGAGACTCTACATGATAGGCGTCTCACTTTGACTCATTTGCCGACTCACATGGGGTCATCAGGCGGCGAGATTGGGTGAGACCCCGATGCATGTAGGAGTCGATGCATCGTTGTCGAGGATTCACCGCTCGCAGACATGCGTGGATATCCTATGCTATCTGAGGGGATAATAGTGTATAATTCTCTGGCCAGAGTACTAGAAGTGTTTTAGGTAAATGTGTTTACCTAGTTACACCCGTGATGTCACTATTCGATCTCCAAGATGTACGCATAGCTATCGGATCTATAGCGACTCTCGATTTACCAATGGTCGTTGATCGGATCGGGATATATGGATTGAAAGGACCGTACTGTACGCTAACCACGACCAACTGGTTCTTGCAGGCACTATCAGTGATACCTAGGGGATCATGGGGCGATGTTGCTAGACGCTCTTACCATGATCCGATGGGCAAGTCCGGAATTGTGATTCCAGAGCCACAATGGTTGTGGGCCCACGGCTAGCTGTATCCCTGAACCATTGAGGGTCACACAAGTACTGGATTCGAGATTCCCGCACGGATACTCAGCTCAATGCATTGAGCACGAGAATAGGATTTTGGGGAGTGCGACTTCCTAAAAGTCAACAGGGGTCAAACCAGGGTTTCCCGCTGTTGAGGGGCAAAACGGTCATTTTGCACTGGGGTTCTGAAAAACGGTTTTTCAGATCATAGTGTTCAGTTTTGGAAACTGAATCGATCGGTCCGATCTGATCGGCGATCGGAGTTACGATGAAGTCTCGGTGATGGGGATGAACTGAATGTTCATCCGTTGGACCCGGGCCCGTTGGGCCGGTCCAAGTCCAACACTTAATCTATTTAATATGGACTTAAGAGACTTGATTAAACACTCACATAACTCACAACCCTAAACCTAGCTTAAGGACCTCCGCCCCTCTCTTCATCTTCCTCACGCCGCCGCCGCCGCCGCCGCCGCTTCACCGGAAAATTGTTTCCGGCCTAGTTTTCGAGGAGAATCCGTCCGCGCATATCTCGTCAGCTCTTCTAGTGCAGGCTGACGAAGGAATCTAGTCTCCGGTCATGTACCTGATTGGCGTTATCTACCGCAATCTACCGTGAAGAGCCGGCATTATTGTAACTACGGTTGGAGCCAGGCACAAGTGCCAACAAGGTAGTGTTTTGAACACCCTATGAATGACATTAATCGTCAATTGTTTTTATCGTATTGATCGTCTCTCGGCATCTATTTTCTGTTCTTCCGCTGCCTAGCCGGGGGGCGTGATCCGGATCCCAACAGTGGTATCAGAGCCAGTGTTTTCGGATCTGATCAATACGAATATGCCATAATTGTATCTAACATCTCGATTTTTCAGAATTGAAAACAAAGTTTGGAATCGAAGCCGTCGTCCGCCGCCGCGAGCGGCGGCCCATCCACCGCGCGCGATTGTGCGCGCACGGTAGCGCGATGATCGCGCGATGGACGCGCACGTTGCGCGGCTGGTGGAGACAATGGGCGCAAATTGTTGCGCAACGCTAGCGCTGGAAGCGCGCTGCCATGCGCCGCATTGGGCGATCGCTGGTCGCCGCCTCGCGCGAGTTGTCGCGCACCCTTGCGCCACTCCACTCGACTGCTGCGTGCCATGTCGCGACGATGGCCGATCGATGCACGCTGCTGGATTGTGCGCAAAATGTTGCGCATGGATCGCGGCGGTGCGCCGCTCGAAGGCGCACGATAGGGCGCGATTGCGCCGCGCGGCCTTACGTCGCCCACAAAATTTGTGGTGGCGCCGCCGGCCGGCCGCCGCTCCGACGAGTCTCCGGCGACGTCGTGACGGCTGGTCTGATTTCTTCTAGGGTTTGGTTGTTACGGCTAATTTGTATTCTTTCCATATCCGTGCAAACATCCTCTGTATATTGTACTATTTCCCAGAATAGTACAAATCTTGTTCCCTGATTTAAGGCAATTTGCACGACTTAATCTCAGCCATTGATTCTTCCATCTTGAGCGTTGATTGCGTCTGAGTGTATACCAGCAGATTGTTCAACAGCTGTTCGCTCAGCTGTTGGTTTCCTTAGTCACAACACTTCGCGCAACAGCTGGTTCACTTTCATTGCAATAGCTGGGAAGAGGTGCTCTCGACTGGTTGTCCAGACGCTGGTCTTAAAACCGGGTGAGATGATGTGCTTGCGTCTGGTTGTCCAGCTGGTGGTAACGATATGCTTGCAGCTGGTTGTCCAGTCGTTGGTCGTGAAATGCTTGCGACTGGATTTCCCAATGACTGGTTAGATCAAACGATGTCGTATCAACTTATTCAAACGACATCGTTTGCTATGCATCCTCGACTGGTTGATTAAAGCCCTGTAGCTCTCGTCTGGATGTAGCACCACTGTAGCTGCCTGCTGAATATAACGAACGCACAAACCATCTGCTGAATCTTTAGTGCGAGGGCAAAACGCTGTCGTATCAACTTATGTAAACGACATCGTTTTGCTATCGCTAACTCCAAGTACCGTCTGCTGGTGAACATTAGCTTCCTGCTGATTGTGATGTCACTGTTGATGACATCATCTATGCTTAGCGCTCCATCTGCTTTCTTTATCTGCTGATTGTGATGACGTCATCCTTGCTGCTCATTGCTTCCTCAAGAATATATGCTGACGTCATCACTGCTGATTCTCAATTTCTTTTCGCTTCAATCCAACAGCTGATTTCTTCTACTTATGAACACTGTAGCTCAGTGCTGAAATGTTCTTCTTCGATACTTCTCCAGCAGACTTCACAGTTCCTGTTCCAGCTGGTTCTCTTATTGGTGTTCCTGCTGGTCCACCTACGTCTTTAGCGCTTGCAGCTGATTCTTATCATTCCAGGTGATTCACTTCGCTCCAGCTGGTTCAACTTGGCCTCCGCCTGATTACGAACAGCTGACTCAACTTTGGTCGTCTCCATTGCTAATCCAGCTGCCGTTAAAATGATTAACCAAACCAACTGCTGAACTTAATCTTGAGAACCATCGACTTGACAGATTTTGCTACTGTTCATCTTCTTCTTCGATCTGAAATCTGTACACTAAGTGGAATTTTTAGAAACACAATAACAGGTTTTGTGTAATTCAAAACTTAATCAGGATCTGTCAAAACAGATCAATCAAAGGCTTTACGAGGAGGTGTTCCGCAAGCGAACCCTGTTCGAATCTATTACGCAGGGTTCTTCTGGTGATTCTTTGTAGAGACTGCATCCCCCGTTCAGCTTCAGTGACCAGATTATCGACTGTCGGAAGCGTCTATGTTTGCAGAGCCTTCTCAATCTCAGTACATGGGACCTGCGCTGGCTCATGTGGACGCGATGTCTTGGGAGCAAGCAGACTTGTTGCCGAAGAAGTGATCGCAAG
>KQ986755.1:18358-30696 GCA_001598015.1 Dorcoceras hygrometricum
TAGGCCCAAAAATCTCAAAGTTTCAAAATCGACCAAAACGGGCCCGATATCGAATATCGGCCCGAAAACTTCACGGGCTGCCCGGGACAGGCCTGAACTAAACCCTAGAAGAAATCAGCCATCACGACATCGTCGGAGCATCGCCGGACGGCGGCCGCCACCACGAAAATCGCGCGCGGCGCAAGGCCACGCACGCGGCGCGACAAGCGCGGCGCTCCCATGCTCCATCGTGCGCCATCGCACGGCGCACAGCCCCAAACCAGCGCGCAACGATTTGCACACGGGGCTGCCGGCCAGTGTCTAGGCATTGCGCGCAGCAACAAGCAGAGCGGCGGCCAACGATTGGCCGTGATGCGCGACCAGCGCGGCCGTGATGTGCGACCAGCGCGCATCTCCTGCGCGACCAGCGGCGCACATCGCACAACACTTGCACAAAACAGCAGCAACTTCGGCCGGCCATTGCGCGTCCAGCGCGCGGCCGCTTGTGCACAAGCGCGCGGGGAGGGGCGCCGCCATGCGCGGCGGCGCCGTGGACTTTTTCCAAAAATTTTTTTTGATTCAATCTGAAATTCGAGATATTAGATACAATATGGCACAATTGTATTGATCAGATCCGAGCCTTGGCTCTGATACCACTGTTGGGGAACAATGGTGTAGGATCCGGATCCCGCCTCCCGGGGCGCAGCGGAAAATAAAATTGCCCGGAAGACGATCAATACAATAAAATTCAAACACATTCATAGGGTGTTTTCGTTGATTACCTTGCTGGCAACTCGTGCCTGGCTCAGACCAGTTTCGCGAGGAAATGGGCACTTCACGGTAGGCGGCGGTAGATTACGTCAATCAGGTCCACGACCGGAAACGATCTCCCTCCGATCAGCCTGCACTAGAAGACTGATGGATTTTATCACCAACGGATTCTCCTCGAAAAGTTGGCCGGAGCAAGTCCGACGAGTGGGCGGCGTGAGGAGAGGGAGAGCGAGCGGCGGCCAAGAGCCTTTTGAGACTAGGGTTTGTGTTGTGATCAAGTCATAATGAAGCCCTAATCTACCTTAAGTAGATTAGTGATGGACTTGGACCGGCCCAACGGGCCCGGGTCCAACGGATGAACATTCGGTTCATCCCTATCACCGTGACTTCATCATAACTCCGATCACCGATCAGATCGGACCGATCGACTCAGTTTCCAAAACTGAATACTATGATCTGAAAAACTATTTTTCAGAACCCCAGTGCAAAATGACCGTTTTGCCCCTCAACAGCGGAAATCACGATTTGACCCCTGTTGACTTTTAGGAAGTCGCACTCCCTGAAATCCTCTTCCTATGCTCAACACATTGAGCTTAGTATCCGTGCGGGAATCTCGAATCCAGTACTTGTGTGATCCTCAATGGTTCAGGGATACAGCTAGCCATAGGTATCACTGATAGTGCCTGCAAGAACCAGTTGGTCGTGGTTAGCGTACAGTACGGTCCATTCAATCCCTATATCCCGATCAGATCAACGACCATTGGTAAATCGAGAGTCGCTAAAGATCCGATAGCTATGCATACATCTTGGAGATCGAATAATGACCTCGCGA
This sequence comes from Dorcoceras hygrometricum, assembly GCA_001598015.1. Classification (NCBI taxonomy): domain Eukaryota; kingdom Viridiplantae; phylum Streptophyta; class Magnoliopsida; order Lamiales; family Gesneriaceae; genus Dorcoceras; species Dorcoceras hygrometricum. Next base: position 19,941 of record KQ986755.1, read on the forward strand.
GTGTAACTAGTAAACACATTTACCTAAAACACTTCTAGTACTCTGGCCAGAGATTTATACACTATTATCCCCTCAGATAGCATAGGATATCCACGCATGTCTGCGAGCGGTGAATCCTCGACAACGATGCATCGACTCCTACATGCATCGGGGTCTCACCCAATCTCACCGCCTAATGACCCCAAGTGAGTCGGCAAACGAGTCAAAGTGAGACGCCTATCATGTAGAGTCTCAATGACGTTTCGAGTCGTGAGGACTAATCAGTACAACCAAGACCTCGGACTTATCCACTCGACAAATGGTAACCGCTTGGAAAGTCCGAACGAGGGTAGTTCGATAGATCACGAGGTCACTATCTATCTGCATGCTCAGAACATCACAATGTTCCCTACCAATGAAACATGGTACTTCGTGAGGAGCACGAACGGAGCTCTCTTACTTGTTGCAGGTTCGGCCCCCGGAGGGTAAGCAGTGTTTTCTACTGGGGCTAACCCCCAGAGGGAAGCAGTAGAAAAATGAGCTAACTCCGGGCAAGCGCAGGAACCCATGGGTATGGGGTCCGAGCGATAAGGACGCCATATATACCATAGAGCTCAAAACAAGGATTATCAACTCATCAGGTAATCGTATCCGGTATGGAGACATCGTCGCGTCAGAGTATAGCATGTTCGCATCACAGATACTAGTCTCGAGCTCGGGCGGCCTTATCCTCATTTTTACGGCCCAATCGACTAGGAAGTAATTCAGAATACACATTAACTATTAGATGTGTTTCATGATAGCCGTCATACCCACTATCACATCTAACTTACACTATAGTGCATTCTAGGTCTTTACTCAACGCAATTGTTAATCATCATACAACACAATGAAAGTAAAGAATGCCATAATAAATGCGAATATCATATATATAAAGATTGTCAAATACAAGAGTCTATAAACCCACACGCCACAAGTTGGCTAGTTGGGCATCTACTCTAACAAGCAGCTTTTTATTTCCTGTCATGTGTCTTGCACAGCCGCTATCCAGGTACCACAATGTTGTTTCAGCTGCTGCTTTGTACTTGTTATCCTGCAATCAAACAAGCAGCTTTTGTTACCCAATTTTACTTGGGTCCAGATTGGATTACCCCTTTCGGGACCCAGACTTGAATTACCCTTACAGTCTTTCCAGTATGTGGGTCCACAAACGTCTGTGCATAATTGCGGTGAGATCTGTTGAGTTTTGATTTCACATTTTGACCATATGAATCTCTCCTTGGCTGTGTATTTTTCCAACCAGTTTTTACCTTCTTTGAGCTACGCCACGGCTGGTTAGGAACAAACGGTTTTTGACCAGCTTTCGCTTTGTCTTTGTCCAGTTTGTTCTTTAGCCAGTTAGTCTTGGAGCTCTCAGGTTTTGAAAAGTCGATACCATCTTTTCCATTTTCGCTCAACTTTGGAGAGTTCTAATCATCATATTTTACTGACTCAAAGCAGTCATATATCACATTAGCTTTGACAAAATTCATTTTATTGAACTTGTCATAGGCCTACTGTGACTGAGTACTGGTCTCTCCTTCACTGAATTCACTACTATTGAATCCCAAACCAGACTTATCATTGGCTAGTTTTTGACTCTCGTTCAGTTTGTGAAGAGATCGAGAAGACCGATTCCAGGCGCTCACTACTTGCTTCAATATTTCGATTTCAGCTTTGAGCTCACTGGTCTCATTTTTCAGCACATCATTCTCAGCTGTTAGCTTACTCAACTCAATCTTCAAGCTGTCAATATCCTCAAGCTCATAAGAACTTGATTCAATCGAACTACTTTTTAGACTCATGTTTTCAGCTTTAGCTTCCTCGAATGAGTGAGAAAGCTTCATGTACTCTTTGACCACAGTTCTTTCATCAGCTTCCTCATCTCTCTTGTATCGATCCTCCTTCTTGTATCTATCCTCCTTCTTCTCATCTCTTCTGTATCTGTCATCTTTCTTGGGCCTGTTGCACTCAGCTTCAAAATGCCCTGGTCGTTCACAATTGAAACATATCACATCAGATACAGATTTATCAGATTTATTAAAACTGTTGTAAGGAGAGGAAGGGTGGAAGGATCTTCTCATGAATTTCCCAAACTTCTTGACGAAGAGGGACATGACGTCGTCACTAAGTTGGTCAGTCGTCTTGCTGGTGCTAGGAGAGCACTGTTTGATTGTTGTAGCTGCCAATGCTTTTGTAGGCTGGGAGGTTGAGGGAACCTCAGATCTTGTCTCCAGTTCAAATTCGTATGCCTTTAGATTTGCGAACAGATCATGAAGCTCCATCTTGCTCAGGTCCTTCGACTCCCTCATCGCCATGGTCTTCACGTCCCACTCCTTGGGTAATGCTCTCATGACTTTCAATGCTAGCTCTCTGTTGCTGTATTCTTTGCCAAGGCTGTTCAACTCGATAACTATTGCACTGAATCGCTCATCGAACTCTGTCATGGTTTCTCCATCCTTCATCTTGATGGATTCGTACTTTTGCTGAGTGACTGTTAGTTTGTTCTCCTTCGTCTCATCGCTTCCCTCACATATCAGGACCAGCTTTTCCCAGATTTCTTTTGCTGTAGCGCAGGTTTTGATTTTGCTGAACATGTTTTTGTCTTTGTCCAGCGTCTTGTATAGGATGTCCCTGGCCACATTGTCCAAGTTAGCCTTCTTCTTGTCATCATTTGTATATTCATGTTTGGCTTTCTCAAGAAACTGAGGCTCTCCATTTGTTACAGCAACCGCCAGATTGGGCTTCATTATCTTCAATGGCCCTTCAGTAAGAACAGTCCACATCTCATCATCCATAGCAGCCAGATGCGCCTGCATGCGAATCTTACAATTATCGTAGTCCTCTCTGGAGAAAAAAGGAATCTTGTTTTGTGAGGTAGACATATTTGTAAAATAACGCACAAACAAATACTGTTCAATAACTGAGAAGCGCCTGCTCTGATACCAATTGATGGTCCCAGAAATAGGAGCAATATGCGTATAGGAGTTCAGAAGGGGGGGTTGAATGAACTCCTTTCGATTTTAGATTTTCGAAATTCTTTTAAAATGTTTTACAAGCACTGCTTAACTTAAGTCAGAGTTACCAGACTTAAGGATCTCAGTTTAATGCAAATCTCTCGGCTAACTAAAATAGTGCGGAAAGAAGCCGATCGATTTGTGAACAGATAAGCAATAAATGAAGTGCAGAATATAAAAGATAAGGGTTCAGGGATTTGTTTCTGGAAGTTCGGATATTAATATCCTACGTCTCCCCTTCTTCCTCCTCGGAAAGTATCACTAGAAGATTTGATTTGTACAGGCCTTCTGCACACACCCGATCACACAAGCCTCACTTGTATGAACTCCTAGTATCTCCACACCAATCCACGCAGAAGCAGCTGCTGGTTTACAACACTTATCAATATTTTCAAACGTCTCTTTGAGTAGCCCGTTTGTTACAGACTCAAATGATTTAACAATGAATACAATGTTATGAGTAAAGCTCTGGGGAATATTTGGACAGCGTGACCGCGATGATAATGATGATTGTTATTTCTTCAATCCAGCTTCAGGTATTTATAGGCTTCTTCCAACGGTCATAAATGCTTCAAAGGAAAATAAATCCCGTTTGAATCTCTGTGAAAATTGTACGCCGTAAAACCTGCTCCACTAAAAGGTAAATTGCCCATTGACAGAGCCAATTTTTTGTATACCATTTTTGTGCAAACATTGAAAAACGGCCTCTGTACATTGTACTATTTACCCAAAATAGTACCTACGCTGTCTCCTCAATTCCAGGCAATTGTACGATTCTACATATCTTTTCCATTTTAGTATACAATCGTAGTTAAATCAATTTGAACTTGCACCTGGAATTCTTTATCTTAACTAGCTCCAACTTCCTTCGACGTTTGCAATGTTGCGACTGGAAAATGTTTAAATGTATGCACCGACTGGTTTTCTTTATACCACGTGCGTTTTTCCAACGACTGGTTCTTTATTAAATCCAATGACTGGTTAGTTAAAACGCTGATGTTTTAACTTATCCATACGACATCGTTTTGCTAAAAACCCTCGACTGGTTAAATATAACACTGTAGCTCTCGTCTGGTTCTACAAACCATCAATTGATAAAGCCACGTAATTTGCGTCTGGATTACCCAACGACTAGTCAAACTCTTTACTGTAGCTTGCGTCTGATTACTATATCTTGCGTCTTGTTCTGTAATCCACTGTAGCCTGCGACTGTTTCTAAAGCACTGTAGCTTGCGTCTGGATTACTAATTCTTGCGTCTGGTTCTGTAATCCACTGTATCTTGCGAGGGTTTCTAAAGCACTGTAGCTTGCTTTTGGATTACTAATTCTTGCGTCTGGTTCTAAAGCCATGTCCTGCGACTGGTTCAACAAATTACTGTTGTCATCGTCTGATTATCCAAGAATAACTTGTCCTATTTTGTTATCACCAAAACTATAAATTTTATCCTAACAGTTTAATGTTGTGGGATTTCGACTGCATAGTGGGAATGGACGTGTTGTCGAGCTATAGGGCCACCGTGGATTGTTTCCATGGAGTTGTGCGTTTTAGGCCTCAGTCTGGCGAGAAATGGAATTTCTATGGCCATGATTCCCAGTCGAAGATTCCGTTAGTCTTTGCGATGGAGATGTTCAGCCTTTTGTCTTTAGGGAGCGCTGGCTTTATGATCTATGCGTTGGATGCATCTTCTTCTTCATGCGTGGAGCTTAGAGACGTCCCCGTTGCTCGAGAATTCCCTGACGTGTTCGAGGAGGTTCCTGGTTTTCCTCCGAGAACGGAGATCGATTTCAGCATCGATCTGGTACCTGGTACAACTCCGATCTCGAGAGCCCCGTATCGTTTAGCGCCTGCAGAGTTGAGAGAGCTCAAGGTGCAGCTGACGACTGTTGGAGAAGGGTTTTATTAGACCTAGCATGTCATCGTGGGGAGCGCCTATCCTTTTTGTGAAGAAGAAGGACGGATCGATGAGGATGTGCATCGACTTTAGACATTTGAACAAGGCTACCATGAAGAATAAGTACCCGTTGCCCAGGATCGATGACTTCTTTGACCAGTTTCAAGGGTCTGCGTTTTATTCGAAGATCGATCTGCGTTTGGGGTACCATCAGTTGCGCATCCGAGAAGCTGATGTTTCGAAAACTGCCTTCGTACGAGGTACGGGCATTATGAGTTTATAGTTATGTCGTTTGCATTGACGAATGCCCCTGCAGTTTTCATGGACTTGATGAATAGAGTCTTTAGAGAGTTCATCGATCAGTTCGTGATAGTGTTCATCGATGATATCCTGGTGTACTCTAAGACTCTGATGGAGCATAAGAAGCATTTGAGAGCTGTTCTCCAAACTCTTCGAGACTCGCAGTTGTACGCCAAGTTTTCTAAGTGCGAGTTTTGGCTGGATAGAGTGGTGTTTCTGGGTCATGTGATTTCAGCGGAAGGCATTTCTGTGGATCCCAGTAAGGTAGATGCTGTTTTGAACTGGGAGCGTCCTAGGAATGTGTCTGAGGTTCGTAGTTTCTTGGGTCTGGCTGGCTATTACCGTCGTTTTTGTAGAGCGTTTCTCTAGTATAGCTAGGCCGATGACTCAGCTGACTCAGAAAGACAAGCAGTTTGTTTGGACTGAGCAATGTGAGAATAGTTTTCAATTGCTCAAGGAGAAGTTGACTACTGCGCCTGTGTTAGCTTTGCCGTCTGGTTCAGGTGGCTACGTCGTTTGTTCTGATGCTTCGCTTAATGGATTGGGCTGTGTGTTGATGCAGCATGGTCGAGTCATTGCCTATGCTTCGCGGTAGCTGAAACCGCATGAGACTCGATACCCAGTTCATGATCTGGAGCTAGCAGCTGTGGTTTCTGCGTTGAAGATTTGGCGCCACTATCTGTATGGTGAGCAGTTTTTGGTGTATTCGGATCACAAGAGTTTGCAGTATTTGTTTTCATAGCCTGACTTGAATATGAGACGGCATAGATGGATGGAGCTGCTTAAGGATTTTGATTGTGAGATCAAATACCTGACTTGAAAGTTAATGTAGTAGCTGATGCTTTGAGCAGGAAGGCTCAAGGGGATATGTTGTCTTCGATGCAGATTTTGAAATTCCATGAGCATCTTAGCAATACTTTTTGGAGATTTTACCCAGCTGATGATTATGTGTTGGTGTCTTCTTTTCAAGTAGAGCCACAGATTATTTCGAGCATTAGAGAAGCTCAAAGGACAGATCCTTCCATCCACGAGTTGAAGTTGAAGGTTAGGGCTGGACAGCTTGAGGACTATTCCGTCTCAGCTGATGGTTGTTTGCGTTTCCGTGGTCGGTTGGTTGTGCTCAATATGATAGGTCTTAAGGAGGAAATCCTTAGAGAAGCGCATTGCAATAGACACAGTGTTCATCTTGGTGCACGAAAGATGTACCATGCGTTGAAGCCGCACTTCTGGTGGGCTGGTTTGAAGAGCGACGTTGCTGGTTTTATTGCTCGTTGCTTGAACTGTCAGCTGGTTAAGGCTGAAAGGATGAAACCTGGTGGTCTGTTGCAGAGTCTGGAAGTGCCCCAATGGAATTGGGAGCAAATAGCGATGTATTTTGTGACGCATTTGCCTCGTTCCAGCAGAGGATGCGATGCGATTTGGGTTGTAATCGACAGATTGTCGAAGTCTGCGCACTTCATTCCCTATGGTATGACGTTTTCTTTGAAGAAAATGGCGAAGCTGTACGTAGAATTTTTGGTTAGGCTGCAAGGTGTGCCTGTTTCGATTGTTTTAGACCGAGATCCAAGGTTTACTTCCAGGTTTTGGAAGAGTTTGCAAGCAGCTTTAGGTACCAGATTGGCTATGAGTACAGCGTATCACCCCCAGAAAGATGTTCAATCTGAGAGAACTATCCAGACGTTGGAGGATATGTTGAGAGCTGTTGTGATGGATTTTGGTGGTAGCTGGCAAGACGCGTTGTCTTTGGTTGAATTTTCCTACAATAACAGCTACCAGGTGACGATTGGTATGGCGTCGTTTGAGGCTTCGTATGGTAGAAAGTGCAGATCGTCTGTGTGTTGGGAAGAAGTGGGAGAGAAGCAACTGTCTTCCCCAGATTTTGTGCAGCAGATGAAGGATCATGTGGATCTGATTCATCAGCGGATGAAAGCTGCCCAGGATCGCCAAGCCAGTTATGATAATAAGAGGCGTAGGCCTCTTGTGAGGCTCTCTGCTCAGAATTATCTTCTAATCTCATTATGTGGGCGATTAATTAAACTAACAAGTTTAATTTGTCTAATCTATTAGTAGTTTTTTTTTTAATGCGCAAGAGCTGGTCACGTAAATTGTTCAGAACACTAATCATTGTCCAAAAGCTGGTTTTATAGTATACGACAACTGTACAATGTCTATCATTATTACCTCTACTGATTACAACATCTAATCAGTACTACAAAACCCGGTTTTGTGTTACTATCATTAAACATGTCAAGGCTAAACCAGCAGCTAGTCTTCGCCCTTTACTTCGGTAATCAGCTCTCACTACCCTGATCTCTTCAATGCAGCTCTCTCTTCTCCCTGTTGTCATGCACACATACAAAACACAACAACAGCCGGATAACTCCGGTGAGAACATTTCTCAGTATAATCAGCAGGTATAAATATTATCAATAAAACACATAACAGTCTATCAACTGAAATAAAATGCAATGCATGATTCTGTCTCATCTCTTCGGGCCCAGAATTGATTCCATTTCAGTTCGATGCCATCAAGATTTGTATCCGATCTTGACATGAATATTCATCTATCGAAACCATCTCCGGCTTCGAAAATCAGTCCAACTTAGTCCTGGGCATTAGAATCAATTCAATTCTCTTCACTATGCAATCTCATGCAAATATAAAAGATCCACTACCTGTGATGGATCGACACATACAGAATTCAAGTTCTAAGTCAAGAAAAATATCAAGTATGTGATTTTAATCGGGAAAACTCAAGAAATATCCTTCTTGAGTATTCTAATTCCCTGACTCTCATGTCAAATTATACCTTTGTATTCTCTGTTTTGAAAACACTTCACTTCTTGTTTTCAAACTCTGTTTCAACACTTCCCGGGAACTTCACAGAATCACAGTTCAATATCAATATTCACGATGTTCCCAGATTCGAATTCAATCTTATTTATAAGTGCAAGTCTCTGGTTCTGGTGGAATTTCCAATGCAATCGGTATGAATTCCACGTGTCATGCTGAATATTGATTTCCCAGATCAGGATATACTCACACCGCTTCGAAGCCAGATTCAATTTCATACATATCGTTATAGGATAAACTCCCACCGCTTCGAATCCAGCTTCTTTGATCAGTAGGTAGAGCGTGTCAACTGTTCTTCGTGGTATAAAGAAATTCTCACGACTGATGCTACTAAGTCTCACGACTAGAAGCCGTAGCTCTATTCCGTTGGTGTAATATTCAGTTGCAACAAAACCAGCTTTCACAAACAACCAGTCGCAACATAACCAGCTTTCTCCATCATCTGTCACAGCTACACATAACAATCAGTCGATGTATTTCACTATCAAAACGACGCTGTATCAATTAACCCCAATGACGTAATAGCCCAACAGCTGATTCCCGATCTCTACTAAAAGCACTCACCAGCTGGTCACACTAAAATATTTCATCGTTAAACAAACTCAGTCGCTGTTCAAAATAGTCATATTTCATTCCCTCGACTGGAAGTATCATTCTCTTGTTATTCAGCAGAAGCAACAACCAGTCGCAGCAAGAATCCAGTCGCAACAAGAATCCAGTCGCAACAAGAATCCAGTCGCAACATTTCGCAATCAAAAAGATGTCGTTACAACTAATCTCAACGACGTCGTACTGAAAGAAAACCAGCAGCTGGTCACTCTAATAATCCAACGACTGATTTCGCTACTTTATTCAAAACGGCATCGTATCAAGATTCCTGCTTCATCAGTTAAAACGATGTCGCATTGCTCCCTCTGCTGGAACCAAGTTTCACATACTTTCCTCGACTGATTTGAGTTCACAAGTAAAACGACGACGTCGCGCCTTCGTCATCAAAACCAGTCGACATACTAACAAACCAGCAGGTGCATACACCAGCAGGTGCGTAAGGAACTCTCGCTGCTGGTTCCCACGTGCGTAACAGTAACCAACACGTGACGCTTCCTCTTTGATCCTTGTATTCGCGCGTCTGCTTCCAGCTGCAACCAACACCAGCGCTTCGACTGAATTTCAAAATTCGACCAGTCGCGAGCTACAGTATCATTGACCCTCGTTGACTTTGCTACAGTAACCTGCTGCTGAACGATTTTATCAAATCGCTTCGTCTGGTCGCTTCGTCTGGTTCCCACACTTAGCGAAATTAAACGATACCAAGTTCCTTAATCACCCCACACTTCCAGAAGAAATCCGAGCTCATAATCAAGCTTCATCAAAATCTATCATCTGGAACTTCAAATTACTAAATTTCGATGCAATAATTTCGGACATTACATTTCTCCCCCTCTAAAATTTGAGTTCGTCCTCGAACTCATCAGCAGTCTCTTATTGGAACAAAGATGGAATCTTTGCCTTCGTCAACTCCGTATCGATTCCATTGAACTTTCACCAATGGTATAGTTTCCGTTCGGAGTTGTTTATTCTTTCGATCAAGTATCTGAATCGGTTGTTCGCAATAACTCAAAGTTTCATCGAGTTCAGCTTCATCAGCAGGAATAACATTTTTGAAACAAAGTTAGCCACATCTGCCTTCATTTGTTTCCACCAGTACTGCTTCTCCAAATCATTGTGCATCCTCCTGCCTCCTGGATGCACACTGAATTTACTTCTATGAGCCTCATTCAATATCTGCTGTTTTAAATTTTTTGCTATATCTGGGACAACCAGTCTACTATTTACATACAAAACATCATCCGTGTTCACTTTATACTCCGACTGATGTCCAGATTTAATCATTTCAACCGACTTCCAAATGCTCTGATCTCTCTTTTGTGCATCCTCTATTCAAATCAATAACTCAAGTTCAGCACTTATGGCACAACTTCTCATTGGATTTCTAGCTATTTTAAATAAATATCTCGATCCTTGGTGATAAGTATCGCAATACACTGTAAAACCACCAGTACCCGAAAGGATTGTCAAAATTGGTACTGTGTTTAACCTCTTTTCCAATTGAAGAAAACTGTTTTCACATGCTTCTGACCAAACAAACGGTGCATTCTTCGGTGGTGAGTCATAGGCTTTGCAATTTTCGGAAAAATCCCTGCAACTGATCAAACAAATCATCTATTCGAGGTAACGGATAGTCAAAATTGGTGTTTAACCTCTTTTCCAATTCAAGAAAACTGTTTTCACATGCTTCTGTCCAAACAAACGGTGCATTCTATTCTTCCAATTGAGGTATAGGCATTGCAATCTTCGAAAAATCCCGAATAAAACGACGATAATATCCTGCAAGACCCATAAAACTTCGAATTTCTGGCACAAATTTTGGTTTAGACCAATTAATCACAGTTTCAATTTTGCTGGGATCAACTGAAATACCATCTCCAGAAATAATATGGCCAAGAAAGACCACCCTTTGCAACCAAAATTTCACACTTTGACAGTTTAGCATACAATTTCTCATCTCGCATAGTTGCAAAACTGTTCTGTTCTCAAGTGCATGATCACTTAGATTCTTGGTATAGATCAGAATATCATCAATGAATACGATCACAAAATCATCCAAATCAAATA
>KQ986755.1:31784-48216 GCA_001598015.1 Dorcoceras hygrometricum
CTTATTGGAACAAAGATGGAATCTTTGCCTCATATCATCTTCCACCTCCCATGTTGCTTCGTCAACTCGGTATCGATTCCATTGAATTTTCACCAATGGTATAGTTTTCGTTCGGAGTTGTTTATTGTTTCAATCAAGTATCTGTATCGGTTGTTCACAATAGTTAGCCACATCTGCCTTCATTTGTTTCCACCAGTACTGCTTCTCCAAATCATTGTGCATCCTCCTGCCTCCTGGATGCACATTGAATCTACTTCTATGAGCCTCATTCAATATCTGCTGTTTTAAATTTTTTGCTATATCTGGGCCAACCAGTCTACTATTTACATACAAAACATCATCCGTGTTCACTTTATACTCTGATTGATGTCCAGATTTAATCATTTCAACCGACTTCCGAATACTCTGATCTCTCTTTTGTGCATCCTTTATTCGAATTAATAACTCAGGTTCAGCACTTATGACACAAATTCTCATTGGCTTTCTCGCTATTTCAAATAAATATCCCGATCCTTGGTGAGAGTATCGCAATACACTGTAAAACCACCTGTACCTGAAAGGATTGTCAAAATTGGTGCTGTGTTTAACCTCTTTTCCAATTCAAGAAAACTGTTTTCACATGCTTCTGTCCAAACAAACGGTGCATTCTTCGGTGTCAATTGAGTTATAGGCTTTGCAATCTTCGAAAAAATCCCGAATAAAACGACGATAATATCCTGCAAGACCCATAAAACTTCGAATTTCTGGCACAGATTTTGGTTTAGACCAATTAATCACAGTTTCAATCTTGCTGGGATCAACTGAAATACCATCTCCAGAAATAATATGGCCAAGAAAGACCACCCTTTGCAACCAAAATTTCACACTTTGACAGTTTAGCATACAATTTCTCATCTCGCATAGTTTGCAAAACTGTTCTGTTCTCAAGTGCATGATCACTTAGATTCTTGGTATAGATCAGAATATCATCAATGAATACGATCACAAAATCATCCAAATCAAATAGAAAGACTCGGTTCATTAAGCTCATAAACACCGCTAGTGCATTGGTCAATACAAAAGGCATAACAACAACTCATAGTGACCATACCCCGTCCGAAAAGTAGTTTTCGATATATCCTCATATCTGACTCTCAACTGATGATAACCGGATCTCAAATCAATTTTCGAATATACTGACGATCCCTGCAACTGATCAAACAAATCATCTATTCGAGGTAACAGATATCGATTCTTTACCGTTGCTTTGTTCAGCTGCCGGTAGTCAATACACAATCTCATCGATCCATCTTTCTTTCTCACAAATAAGACTGGAGCACACCAAGGAGAAACACTTGGTCTAATGTATCCCTTGGCAAGAATATCCTCCAGCTGCTATTTCGTCAAAATTGGTGCTGTGTTTAACCTCTTTTCCAATTCAAGAAAACTGTTTTCACATGCTTCTGTCCAAACAAACGGTGCATTCTTCGGTGTCAATTGAGTTATAGGCTTTGCAATCTTCGAAAAAATCCCGAATAAAACGACGATAATATCCTGCAAGACCCATAAAACTTCGAATTTCTGGCACAGATTTTGGTTTAGACCAATTAATCACAGTTTCAATCTTGCTGGGATCAACTTATATACCATCTCCAGAAATAATATGGCCAAGAAAGACCACCCTTTGCAACCAAAATTTCACACTTTGACAGTTTAGCATACAATTTCTCATCTCGCATAGTTTGCAAAACTGTTCTCAAGTGGTTAGCATGATCACTTAGATTCGGTATAGATCAGAATATCATCAATGAATACGATCACAAAATCATCCAAATACCTCTGAAAGACTCGGTTCATTGAGCTCCTAAACACCGCTGGTGCATTGGTCAATCCAAAAGGCATAACAACAACTCGTAGTGACCATACCTCGTCCGAAAAGCAATTTTCGTACCTGGCATCAATTCAATGCTGAAATCTATCTCTCGATATGGAGGCAATCCTGGAATCTCATCAGGAAAGACATCAGCAAATTCACAAACCACTGGTATATCAACCAGCTTCAGGCTATCCTTCTTCACATCTATTGCATATATCAGGAATCCCTCTACTCCTTTCTGCAATAGATTATTCATGGTAATAGCAGAGACCAAAGGAATTCTGGCTCGTGATCCTTTACCATAGAATTTCCATTCATCGGCTTTCTCAGGTCCGAATCTGACCACTTTCTGAAAACAATCTACGATTGCCCTGTACTTGGTTAACATATCTATGCCAACAATATCATCAAAATCGGATAATCCAAGCACCACACAATAAATCTCAATCTCATGCCCCTCAAACTGTAGTACGCAATTTCAAACCGATACTATCTCAGCTAATGGTTTTCATATAAGAAATCCTACGATTGGATTAATCCTCTCAAATCCTCACCTGCTGATCGCTAAAATCAATCGAGGAGATCAGCAGAAGTCTATTAGCAGGTGCCTTCTTTTCCTCTCGTTAAATCAGCAGAAGAAATCAAATGTTGTATTCGAAATTACAATTTCGAAACGACACCGTTCCAACTAAACTAAATGACGCCGCAGCGTTTTACCAGTAGGCAACAATATCTCTTGCAAAGAACCAGATGCTGGTTGTCGAATTCCCTTCAAAACCCATCAGCAGCTGGTTACGCAAAATTACTCAAAATGACGACGCGTCAACTAATCTAGACGACGCCGTACTAGATATGCCACATCGCTACCAACTTCTGGTCAACCAGCAGGCATCCATCCTTCACAACGATTCAAAACCAGCAGTTGCACTTAACCAAACGACGTCGCTGCGCCTATAACAACCAGCAGTTGCACAAAGGAAACTCCTGCTGCTGGTTTCTATATGCAAAACAATACTCGCTCACTCCCTCGTGGATCCTTTCAATTGTGCGCGCCAACCACCAGCAGCAACCATCTCAAATACAACGCAACTGCCAAAACTAGTAGTCAACACTCAAAAACGTTGACTAACACGTGTCGCTTCCTCGGTATGTCTCGCGCTACCTGCGATCACCTCATCAGGAACCGCCTATGCTTGCTCCTCAATCAATGCAAACACTCTTGCTTGTTATTTAGGCGGTTGGCTCATTGTCTGGCTCCCTCCTTGTCTACCCTGCTGCTGATTCGGGGTTTGAAATGAATGTACAACGGACACTTGCCTTTCCGCCCCTGAATTCTGTGAACTTTCAACACCACGTTGACGACAAATTCTTGCAAAATGTCCAGGTTGATTGCAGAGGTTGCAACGACCAAATACTCCTCTACACTGTTCTGTATTATGTCGTCCTCCACATTTAGCACAGTACACATCGGGTGTCTGCCCCGTTTCCCTCTGTTTAGTTTCATTCGAACTAGCGGAGCTACTGGTACCTGAACGTTTGAATTGCTTTCATCTTCACTTAAAGAAATTATTCTTCCCACTACTGCTGCTTCCAGCATCAAATCGAGGGGTGGTGGAATCTGTGGGTTCTCCTGTGATGATCTTGCTGCTAGTGGCACAAATTGTGCTCGTCGTTGCCTTAGTAATCCAGCTTCTGTGCCTTTTGCGCGATTAAGTGCATCCACAAAAGTATTGGGTCTCCCAGTATTCACCAAGGTGAACACATCTGGATTCAACCCATTTATAAACTGATCGGCTTGTGCTTCATCGCTGATAGCAACATGTGGAGATAATTTGAGCAAGCTCGTGAACTTGGCAACATACTCTTCAATATTCAATTGCCCCTGTTTCAAATTCGCAAATTTTGCTCCTTTATCCTTCCGATAAGAAACTGGGAAGAATCTCTGATAGAAAGCTGTTTGAAATACTTCCCAAGTAATCACAGTACCCTGATTCTCAAGCGCTTTCTTGTTTGCTATCCACCAACTCTTACCCAAACCATGCAACTGGTGCACTATCAGTTTTACCCGACGATCATCGGTATAATCAAGTGCTTCAAATAATTGCTCAATATCTTCCAACCAGTTCTCACATTCTATCGCATTCTCTGTTCCTGCCAACGTTGGTGGTTTAAAAGACTGAAACTGTTTCAACAACGTTTCCATCGGAGTAGCAGCGGCATTCAATACATCAGTCGATGTACTACCCTGCTCAGTCTGTCTATTAGTTGCTCTTCGAGGAGGCATATCTAAAAATCAAACAGATTGATCAAATTTCCTCATCAATTGCTAATAAGTCAGTCTCAGTCCCTCCTCTGAGTTAACATCCATGAATATACTGCTTCTCAAGAGATCGAGTTCTGATTCAGGGGTAATTCAATACATGCTACTTATTCTCTTCTCAAAGAGAATGTAATTCTTTCAACTTCTCGGTATACTCTTACCATTTTTATCACAATAATCAAGTGATGTAAATTCAAAACAGTAAGCCATATACCACACAAGCATGCAATCAATGGTTATGAGATTAATCAGGATAAATCAATCTACCCCACTCATCTATCTTAATTCAGTCTCGTAATGGTTTAATCAGCTCTGATACCACTTTTTGTGAGGCTCTCTGCTCACAATTATCTTTAATCTCATTATGTGGGTGATTAATTAAACTAACAAGTTTAATTTGTCTAATCTATTAGTAGTTTTTTTTTTTAATGCGCAAGAGCTGGTCACGTAAAATTGTTCAGAACACTATTCATTGTCCAAAAGCTGGTTTTATAGTATACGACAACTGTACAATGTCTATCATTATTACCTCTACTGATTACAACATCTAATCATTACTACAAAACCCGGTTTTGTGTTACTATCATTAAACATGTCAAGGGTAAACCAGCAGCTAGTCTTCGCCCTTTACTTCGGTAATCAGCTCTCACTACCCTGGTCCCTTCAATTCAGCTCTCTCTTCTCCCTGTTGTCATGCACACATACAAAACACAACAACAGCCGGATAACTCCGGTTAGAACATTTCTCGGTATAATCAGCAGGTATAAATATTATCAATAAAACACATAACAGTCTATCAACTGAAATAAATGCAATGCATGATTCTGTCTCATCTCTTCGGGCCCAGAATTGATTCCATTTCAGTTCGATGCCATCAAGATTCGTATCCGATCTTGACATGAATATTCATCTATCGAAACCATCTCCGGCTTCGAAAATCAGGCCAACTCAGTCCTGGGCATTAGAATCAATTCAATTCTCTTCACTATGCAATCTCATGCAAATATAAAAGATCCACTACCTATGATGGATCGACACATACAGAATTCAAGTTCTAAGTCAAGAACAAATATCAAGTATGTGATTTTCATCGGGAAAACTCAAGAAATATCCTTCTTGAGTATTCTAATTCCCTGACTCTCATGTCAAATTATACCTTCGTATTCTCTGTTTTGAAAACACTTCACTTCTTGTTTTCAAACTCTGTTTCAACACTTCCCGGGAACTTCACAGAATCACAGTTCAATATCAATATTCACGGTGTTCCCAGTATTCGAATTCAATCTTATTTGTAAGTGCAAGTCTCTGGTTCTGGTGGAATTTCCAACGCAATCGGTATGAATTCCACGTGTCATGCTGAATATTTATTTCCCAGATCAGGATATACTCACACCGCTTCGAAGCCAGATTCAATTTCATACATATCGTTATAGGATAAACTCCCACCGCTTCGAATCCAGCTTCTTAGATCAGTAGGTAGAGCGTGTCAACTGTTCTTCGTGGTATAAAGAAATTCTCGCGACTGATGCTACTAAGTCTCACGACTAGAAGCCGTAGCTCTATTCCGTTGGTGTAATATTCAGTCGCAACAAAACCAGCTTTCCCAACCAACCAGTCGCAACATAACCATCTTTCTCCATAAACTGTCACAGCTACACATAACAATCAGTCGCTGTATTTCACTATCAAAACGACGCTGTATCAATTAACCCAGACGACGTAATAGCCCAACAGCTGATTCCCGATCTCTACTAAAAGCACTCACCAGCTGGTCACACTAAAATATTTCATCGTTAAACAAACTCAGTCGCTGTTCAAAATAGTCATATTTCATTCCCTCGACTGGAAGTATCATTCTCTTGTTATTCAGCAGAAGCAACAACCAGTCGCAGCAAGAATCCAGCCGCAACAAGAATCCAGTCGCAACACTTCACAATCAAAACGATGTCGTTACAACTAATCTCAACGACGTCGTAACGTACAATCAGCAGAAGCAACAACCAGTCGCAGCAAGAATCCAGCCGCAACAAGAATCCAGTCGCAACACTTCACAATCAAAACGATGTCGTTACAACTAATCTCAACGACGTCGTAACGTACAATCACACCTCTACTGAAAGAAAACTAGCAGCTGGTCACTCTAATAATCCAACGACTGATTTCGCTACTTTATTCAAAACGGCATCGTATCGAGATTCCTGTTTCATAAGTTAAAACGATGTCGCATTGCTCCCTCTGCTGGAACCAAGTTTCACATACTTGCCTCGACTGATTTGCGTTCACAAGTAAAACGACGACGTCGCGCCTTCGTCATCAAAACCAGTCGACATACTAACAAACCAGCAGGTGCATACACCAGCAGGTGCATACACCAGCAGGTGCGTAAGGAACTCTCGCTGCTGGTTCCCACGTGCGTAACAGTAACCAACACGTGACGCTTCCTCTTTGATCCTTGTATTCGCGCGTCTGCTTCCAGCTGCAACCAACACCAGCGCTTCGACTGAATTTCAAAATTCGACCAGTCGCGAGCTACAGTATCATTGACCCTCGTTGACTTTGCTACAGTAACCTGCTTCTGAACGATTTTATCAAATCGCTTCGTCTGGTCGCTTCGTCTGGTTCCCACACTTAGCGAAATTCAACGATACCAAGATCCTTAATCACCCCACACTTCCAGAAGAAATCCGAGCTCATAATCAAGCTTCATCAAAATCTATCATCTGGAACTTCAAATTACTAAATTTCGATGTAATAATTTCGGGCATTACACCTTTAGAGTTTCAGGTTGGTGTTTCAGGTGTTCCTTAAAGTTTCTCCTTTCAGAAGTGTTATGTGTTTTGGTCACAAGGGAAAGTTAGCCCCTCGTTATGTTGGACCTTATGAGATAGTTGAGAGGATTGGCCCTTTGGAGTATCGGCTGTTGTTGCCACCAGAATTATCTTCTCTACACGATGTCTTTCATGTTTCCATGTTGAGGAAGTATGAGCCAGATCCGTCTCATGTGTTGAGAGCAGACGAGGTAGAGCTTGATCAGACGTTGAGTTACGTTGAGTATCCCTTGAAGATTTTGGACAGAAAAGAGAAACAGCTGACGACCAAGACTATTCCCTTGGTGATGGTCCAATGGAGTAAGCATGGCCGAGAAGAAGCTACCTGGGAAGTGGAAGAAAAGATGAGACAAGAGTGGCCTCATCTATTTGAGCATTGACAGTGAGAATTCCAGGTAATTTCTAGCTATTGCTTCGCGTTTGATTTTTTGTTTTGTGCTCTAGTTTTGTGGTTGTGTAGAGCGTTGAATTTTATTGATATTTCTGTTGATTTTCCCTGAGTTTGCCTTTGATTTCGAGGACTAAATCTCTTAAGGTGGGGAGAATGTGAGGATTGAGAATTCGAAATAGAGATTTTTGTGTTTTCGAATTTCAGACTAGGATTTTGGCGAAGTCTGATTGGTGGTTTTCAGATTTCTCCTAGAGATGTTTTGATTTGCGATAGAAATCTGTTTTTCCTTAAGTATTCGGATGTGAGTACTTAGCGCTAGTAGGAGAGGTCTGTTGGTGGGAGAAATCTGGTCAGTAGTGCATTTCAGACGTCAACGCGGGTCAACGATACCGTAGTGAGTGATCGCGGATGTGAGAGATCTGCTCGTGAGAGAGATCCGAATAGTCGAGTAGGTGCTAGGAGCTATACTCCGTTGTTTTGCACATTCAGATGTCTCGCTGGTGGGAGAGATCTGATATCGCTAACGTTCTGAGGTCTGCCAGCGTGTTTCTCTATCGGGTGTTAGTACGTCGTCGTTTTGAGGAAGCATATGGTTTCAGATTTGTACTGTAGCGTGAGGCAGAAACTACGTCGTTTGATTAAGTTGGAGCGACACCGCTTTGGGTATAGCGCTAGTGTTCAGATGTCTATGGAATCTGAGTGTTGCGATGCAACGCGTTTAGCAATTCAGATTTCTCTAGCGGGTGTAGCGTCCAGATGTCTGATGGGTTCTGTGCGACATCGTATGAATTAATAGAGATCTGTTTAGCGTAGCGTTATATCTGGCGCGAGATTCAGATTTGTTGGGAAATCAGATTTTTACTCTAGTGTTGGTGGATACTTTTTATTCAGATTTGATCAGCTGCGACTTATTTAAGAGGACTTGGTCTTTGATTGTGTATCAGATTCCATACTTAGAATAATTTCTCCGATTGTCGATCTCTGTCGCGAACCCTAAGTTACTGTTCACCGTGATAGTTTTCTTTCAATTCCCAGCGGTAGACAGATCCGACGAAAGTAAGGGTGGTAGCTCTGGACTCCTCTTGCTTCGGTGCTTCGTTAGATACCACTTTTGGAAGCTGTGGTTGGCTGGGAGCAGAATTTCGAAGTAGCTCCAGCGCTCGTGCGTTGCGTCGTTCAGGTAGTGCTTCGAGCTTTGGATAAGATCTTACCTTGAGCCTTGTTTAAAGCTTCCTGTTGAGTTAGAAGGGTAAGATAGCTCTGGTTGAGTTGTAGCTCCCAGTTCGTGATTTTTGTGTTTGTGTTCCTGAGTTACCTGCGCTGTTGTTTATCAGGTTTAAGATTTGAGTCTCGGGACCCCGTTTGTGGTAATTGTTGCACAGAGACGTGAGGTACGGATGTTGAGCTTGTTACAGCGTTGAGATTTGGCATGGATGAGTGATGTGCTTGCTGTTGTGTTGTTCGTGTATGCTGATCAGTGTTTACTGCTTTCTGTTATATTACACGCATTATACTCGTTGCATTCAGATCCCTGTTGTAGCCGTGCCTTGTTGTGCTATATCTGTTCTTACCAGGATACGAGGGCGAGCGACAATACCGCACTCTCATCTCCCTGATGGGATCTGTTAGCCACCATGCGCCGAGTGGTTAACTACCACAGTTCATGTGTTGGGCTCGCCACCATGCGCCGAGTGGTTAACTACCACAGTTCATGGGTTGGGCAACGGCAGGTTGAGCTGTTGATACATCTGGTATTCGGTTGAGCTGTGCTTGAGTTCCTTGGCTCCCTGTTTTGGTTGAAGCCTTTCAGCTATTGTCCTGTGTCTCATGCATAGCATCTGCATTTTATCTTATGCTGTTTCTTTAGCTGTTTCAGTTGCTCTCCGTACTGGGGTTTGACCCCATGTCCCTCTGGGGCTTGGTTTGTTTTGTTTGCCTGTTTGTTGTTCAGGGTTCCCAGGTTACTCAGCTAGTCATGGAGTTGGCCCGGGTGGAGGTGCCCCAGGAGGTGGTTAGAGTTTCCCAGTTAGTATAGTATATATATATATGTATCAGTACTTAGCCGGGGGATGCCATGTGCGCTGTTGTATTCAGTTGTGGTTGTTGTCTAGTACTGGATGCATGTTTTGTGCTATTCTGTTTTTACTGTGGCTTGTAGCCCTTTGCTGTGTTGTGTAAACTGGGATATTTTAAGTATTGCGGTATTTTAAATTATGTTATCTTTCAGTCAGGCCAAAAGAAAAAAATTTAACCACTTTTTAGTTGCTTCTGCTTGTTTCTGCGCGGTTGATCTCTGATGTGTGCACGAGGCCTGACACATAGCCCAAAACGAGGGTGTAAGCTCCGTGAAACTCATCATAGATCAAACTATGTTCGTCAGGGTTCGATTACGATGCTCCGCTACATCATTATTTTATGGTGTCCCTAAAAAGAATCCCGTTCTCCTTCAGACAAATTAAAAACTCTGTGCTTAGGTTGTAACTCCATAGATTTTACGATTGGCCTACGATTGAGGACCTCTGTGCATAGGTTGTAACACCCCAGATTTAACGATTGTCCCCATGGTACCCATCACTGGTCTTTTCTGCGTGTTTTGTCTTCAATCGCACGCACCCTGGGCTTGCGTGTGTTGTCCTCAATTTCATGAATCCTGGGAAAGTTCCTATGGGTCACCCTTACCAAAATTTCCCTAGGTAAAGCACACATAACTTTGGGTTTCTTAAGTGATGAGCTACCGAAATGAAGACGCCTCTTGTTGGTATGAGCATTTCCAATTAAATTTGATAAACCCACCTCAAGTACACAGTCTCGTTAATTTCCAATCTCGGAATATACTCATTCCAGTGCGAGATCAGTTCATTCATATGCCCCTTCGCCTAGAAGTCTGCCAGGAGCCGCTCATTGTTCGTGCAACCTCTTGGCACCGGCAATCACTCCTCGTCCTTTTTTGAGATCCGGGCGTCACTACTAGCTGATCTAAGGGAACAATGCTGAATTGGATCAAGCATGCTGAAATGGATCAAGTGTGCTGATGTGATCCAGCTGTGCTGATCGGGTATGAGATGAGCTGATCTAGTGCGAGTTGAGCTGGTCAGGTTTGAGTAGTGAGATCCATCTGATGCCTCAACTGGATCGTGAAGCGTGTTGATATTATACGTGTGGTTTGGCAAGCTCTAAGCTGATCTGAGGGTCCCATGTTGATCTGTTGACGCTGAGCTGATGTGTTGTAGGGCGTGCTAGTAGCTCTGAGCTGGAGTCAGCTTAGAGGAGAACTGGATGTCCCGAGCTGATATCAGCTTAGAGGACTGAGTTGGTCGGTGTTTACTGTAAATCAGATCGGGAGAACGTAAGTTATATACTTAGACTTTGACCAAGTGTTAGCCATTTTTCGACCTTTAGACATAGCATATACCTTGATAGCCCACGCTGATATCCCCATCGCTAAACCCTCGACATTGTTTACTCGAACCTTATCCACATTGCCTCTGAGTTCATCTGCTCTGAGCTGTTCCAGCTGACTCTTGCTCTGACATGCTTTTTAACTTAATCTTGCTTCTTCTTCCTCTTAGATGATCGTGCCTCAGGTGATCACGTTTCAGCTGATCGTCTCTCAGCTGATCCACTAAGAAGCTTCCTCTAAGCTGTTCTTTCTCTAATCTACTTCGTTCATCTTTGTTATGCCCTGATTTGTTTCTGTGCTTCTCATCTAAGATGCTCTTGTTCTTATCTGCTCTAAGCTGATTGACTTTGTGCTGATTCTATCTTTGATCTGATCTTTTTTACTCTGATTTGATCTGGTCGATGTTATAGTTCATTCAGATCTTAGCTAAACTACTCCAAGCTGTAATCTGAATCGCTCTTCTTAGCTGAAGATCCTGAGCTGATCTCATCTGCGTATCAGTTCTGAGCTGCTATTGATCTCTGAACAGAATTGCTCTGAACTAATTTGTTCTAATTTCATCTGATCTATTTTTTCTCAGCTGATCTCTTGTTCTTCACTTATACTGCACATTTCTTCAGCTTTCAGTTTGTCTCTGGTCTGATCTGAATCCATCTTAGCATGTATTCTTGATTAAAATGTTTAAATACAAAATAAAAAGTTTTGTGTTCATTAAAATTAAGATCTGATCTGTTACACAGATCCAAAAATCTCGACGTTGAAATGCATCTTGAATCATTAGGTCTAAGTGAGACCATTAAAGAAAATAACACCTCGTTTTCACAAGAGAGAGCAAAGGATATGATATTCTTATGTCGGCATCTTGATGAGGGGTTGAAATGTGAATATCTCACTGAAAATAATATCATGGCTTTATGGAAAGGATTAAGGGAACGATTTGAACATTTAAGGGAAGTTATACTTCCGACCGTCGTGATGAATGGAATTCATTAAGATTCCAAGATTTTAAGAAGGTCAGCGATTATTCGGCAATGTGCCGTATAGTCTCACAAATGAAATTTTGTGATCATGAGGTGACCAAATTGGAAATGCTTGAAAAAACATTTTCCACTTTTCACGCATCAAATATAACTCTACAAAAACAATATATATTGCGTGGATTTGCGAGATATGTCGAACTATAGCATTTCTTCTTGTGAAAAGAAAGATGAGATGATTCAAACCTACTGGATCAACGGCATTTCCAGAGGTAAATGTATTATTTAAAAATAAAAGAAACCAAAATCAAATTCGTGGACAAGATTTTGGTCATTGCAGAGGTCGTAGTCGTGGACTTGGACGTGGCATAGAAATAGCCATGGTCGTGGATGCGGTCGAGGTTTTGAAAACAATAGAGGTAGTTACTTCTATAATCCTCTAAAAAAGAAGCCATGAACCACCCAAAAAAGAGGCATTGTAAGAACTGTAATTAGCCGACATAATTAGTGGTTTAATTGGATCAGCTTAGAGAGTTCATCGTGGGCTGATTTGTTGGCATGATCTGAGTTGACCATCATGAACTGCGTTGACCATCGTGAGCTAAGTTGAATATCACAAACTGATCTGAGTCTTCTAAGCTGAGCGGCGTTGAGTAGAGTAAAAGCTGATAGTGTGATCTGTTTTGTTGAAGTGTGAGCTCGCAATGTAGATTCTCTGAACTACTATCATCTAAGTAGTAAGGCATAAGCTGGATTCAGCTTTGGGAGTTACGCAGCGTTCTGATCTGAGTAGTGAGATCAGGAGTATTGTACTATGTTGTTCTGAGCTGAGTAGTGAGATCAGCAGTACTGTACTATGTTAATCGGTGAAATCAGCTTAGGCGTAAGCTGAGGGCAACGAACAGCCTAGGTGAGAGTTGTTAGTAACATTCAAGTCAGTTGTAGCTGAGTGGAAGGTCAGATTTGGCAAGAGCTGTCTGAGGCACGCGAGCTGACGAATATGTAATCTTAGTGCACGAGAGCTAAACCGCGTATGAGATCTGAACTGTTGGAGTGCAATAATTGCCCCTGCTAGGTAGAGCGATCAAACCGTGGCGCTTGTGTTGCTATATAGTTTAAAAGATTGGAGTTGCACTGTTACCACCAGTTATAGATTTTGGTAAAACGGCAAGAGCTCGGTCCTAAAATTGGTATCAGAGCAATAATCAGAGCGATCAAACCGTAACTCTTGTGTTGCTATACGATTTAAAATATTGGAGTTGCACCATTACCACCAGCTATAGCTTTTGGTAAAGCGGCAAGCGCTCGGTCCTACATGAACCGTGTGCGAGAGCTGATCTGTGACCGTGATCTTCTCAGTGAGCGTGATCTAATATGAGAGCGTGAGCTGTATTGCTAGCGTGATCTGTATGTGGATGCGACTGTTGGGAACGAGAGCTGAATTGAGTATCTGAATACAGTGTGGATACGTGAGCTAATCTGAAAACACTATACCCATATCTAAAGAACTTAAGTCGTATATATACGACCATTGACCAAGACTTAGCCATTGTTTTTTCTACACCACAAGTACCTTATCTTCTGAGAGCTTCCGACCCCAATATTTTCTCAAACCCTTGTCATCATTGTTCATCGACTTGGTATTTTCCCAATTGTCGAAGATTGGCCGATCAGTTTTGAGCAAGGGCACTGCGGTTGGAAACCTCTATTCAAGCTCTACTTTTCCATATTAGTTTGGGATGGTAGCGAAGAGAAGTTTAATAGAAGCTGAAGTGTTTGAATTTTAGCATTTTTCGACCGAGTTGCACTTTGGTTCAAGTAACCGCGTTCTTCTGGTGTTAGTTTTAGTTTTTAGCATTAATCTTTGAGTTGGAGTAGTTTTCTGTTTTCAGTCATAGTCGTTCATATTTGAGAGCTTCGGTCGTGAGTTGAGTAAGCTTTGCCCGAGCTGAATTTCTTGAGTATTCTGTTCATATTTGTAGCTCTCTTGTGGTTTCTGGTGTGATTACTCCACCCAGAGCTGTTGGTTGTGAGCTGTGCATCGACAGTGGTGTGAGCTGTTCTATCCGTAATCTTTGTTGAGGTATCTTGGTAAGATCTGAGCATGGTATGAATTGAGCTTGTATTTACAGCTTTGAGATAAGCATGAGAATGTGTCGATGTGTGTACAGATGTTGAACTGTGGTTGTGTGCTGAGTTGCCAAGCCATGTCCGTTGCATGACTTGATCCCGTAACTGTTGTATTTTTATTGTATGCTGCTATAAGATTTTGATGATTTGCTTACGTACGTATCATGCTGAGCCTGAATCCTTTGTAAATAGATTTTGATGATTGAAAGTATCAGTATGCTTTTTTTGAAAATAAAATGAGGTGTTGACTGGCTTTCGTAACCTCGACTCCCCGCTGCGAGATTTGTGTCACCATGAGGACCAGTGGGTAGCTCCCACCCCTCAAAGAGCTAAATGGCGCCATTTGGGTTGAGCTTGATGTTTATGCTACTGGTACTGCATGTGAGCACGACCGAGTAGCTCCCATACTCTGACATGTGTTGTGGCCATTAATATATTGATTTCCAGTTGAGTCACAATGCTTTGGATCCCGATGATTTCTTTGTACCTCACATGCATTGCACGACATGATATGTTGCATATTTATTTGATTGTTGTTTTATTATTGCTCTTCGTACTGAGGTTTGACCTTGTTTGTTTTCCTTTGGGGCTGTTTTGGTTGTGTGTTTGACCACTGCAGGTTTTTCAGGTAGATTAGCTAGTCCGGTGATGCGTCAGCTGGTAGAACCCCATAGGCATTTGTTGTCCCATTTATGTATATGTCGTATCGAGTCATTTCCACGGGATGCCATGTGTAGATGTTCTATTGCTTATTCGCCTGATTATTGATATATACATATGTTGTTAAGATGATGTTGAGTTCTATTTTTGACTTTGAATCAAAGTCTATTTTTTGAGTATGTGACTATTTTCAAGATGTACTTTTCTGTTCAGGACAAAAGAAAAATTTTAAGCTTCCGCATTTTAATGTTAATTGTGTGCTTATTTCTGTATTATGAGCACTGGGCCTTACATGCATCATGATAACATGAGTACTAACGAAAATCACTCAAAAAGAAAAGTTCTTATTTTATATGCGGCATTAAAGGACATTGGTCGCGTATTTTTTCAGTCCCGGAGCATCTTTGTAAGCTCTATAAAGAATTAATAAAGGGAAAACAAAATGAGATCAATTTTTCAGTGAACGCAATGATGCTTGAGTGATTCGACTCATTCCGATGATGCAGATTTTCTGATTGATTTCTCTAAAAATGATCAATTCAATGGGAATAGAAATGTAAAAGTTCTCATAAACTTTTATGATGATGTTTATTGTAAGTTTTATGTTTTCTAATAAAATTGCATATGTATTGTTAATTATGTTTTTTGTTTAATCTGGAAAATGCAAGGAGCAAAACAATACAAAGAAATAATCTCATGGAAGTTTGTCTACCTGATAGTGGTACAACACGTACTATTCTCCGAGATAAAAATATTTTTTGGAACTAAAGCAAACAAAAACAATGGTAAATACTATATCAGGTCATGTAGACTTGATTGAAGGTTGTGGTAAAGCTCGGTTTTTTTACCTAATGGTACAAAATTTATGATAATTGATGCTCTTTTTTCACCAAAATTGAAAAGGAATTTGTTAAATTTTAATGATATATATTTCCATGGATATGATACACAGGCAATGACTAAAGGAAATGAGAAATATATGTGTCTTACGACATATAAATCAGGAAAGAAATATGTAGTTGAAAAACTACCAATGTCCTCTACTGGATTGCATTATCCGCACATTAGACCAATTGAATCAAACATGGTAGTTAATATTCTCCAATATTAACTACTTGGCATGATGATTGGGACATCCTAGTTCAATAATGATACAAAGAATTATATAAAATACATATGGTCATCCACTAAAAGACCAGAAGCTTTTTCAAAATAATAAATTTCAATGTAAAGCATGTTCTCTTCGAAAACTTATTATAAGACCATCACCAGCCAAAATAAAAACTGAATCATCCATGTTTCTTGTAAGTATTCAGGGTGATATTGTGTGTTAGATTAGATGCCCAACTAGCCAACTTGTGGCGTGTGGGTTTATAGACTCTTGTATATGACAATCTTTATATATGATATTCGCATTTATCCATATGGCATTCTTTACTTTCATTGTGTGTATGATTATTTACAATTGCGTTGAGTAAAGACCTAGAATGCACTAAAGTGTATGTTAGATGTGATAGTGGGTATGACGGCTATCATGAAACACATCTAATAGTCACTGTGTATTCTGAACATGTTCCTAGTCGATTGGGCCGTCAAAATGAGGATAAGGCCGTCCGAGCTTGAGACTAGTATCTGCGATGCGAAGTACCATGTTTCATTGGTAGGGAACATTGTGATGTTCTGAGCATGCAGATAGATAGTGACCTGGTGATCTATCGAACTACCCTCGTTCGGACTTTCCAAGTGGTTACCATTTGTCGAGTGGATAAGTCCGAGGTTTGGTTGTACTGATTAGTCCTCACGACTCGAAACGTCATTGAGAATCTACATGATAGGCGTCTCACTTTGACCCGTTTTCTGACTCACTTGG